>JAZHYW010013637.1:0-40091 GCA_037355805.1 Ixodes ricinus | reverse complement strand
TCGGCATTCTAGAAACATGCAAGTCATAATCCTACGTTTCTGACGCTCTCAGTGGCCGCGGTAGATGTGGATCATATTCGAACCAGTCGAACCTCTAAAGTTGGACAAAAGTTTTCGACATCGCGTAGTCAAATCCGTTCCGCGTCACTGGAGCGCTAAAATGAACGCATTGAAGAAACACTGTTTCTTCAGATGACATTCGCGCTCGAAGTGTAGATGCGCAGGACATTATTTCTGGACGCCTACGGACGGCAGACTCGTAACTTGGAAGTCAGCCCAAGGAACCGGAAAGGGGACTCGTAAAAAGTGATGATTTCAGGGGGAATGTACCTGTAAAAGGAGACGGGAGGCGAATAAATTTCTGGATGTGTCGGAGACGGTGTCTGCGTGCGTCCCTGTTTTTATGTGTCTTCGGTCTTCGTCGTCTTCGTTTTGGATTTAAATTTGGCTTTGGTTTCGTCTTTGACTCTGGTTTTGGTTTTTGGCGCCCCTGCGCACGTACTTTACTTGCAGGAGACTAGTTCAATTTCAAAGTTCTTGGTCGCCTCACAGCGTCCGGAAAACACGTTCGACGGGACGACTTTCAACTGCCGAGCTCAGATCGGTTTTCACGCCGTGGCACCGCTATCTTTGTTTACAGGTAACCTCTGTTATTGCCGATGCTAACCGTACTTTCAGTGCATTCCACCGTAACCTCAGGCTAACAAAAGGCTCAGTAGAATGACTAGCCTACACTAAAGCGCTAAGATTCAAGCTAGAATAGGCTACCACAGTAACCACGCTGAAGTGACGATCTAGAAACCGTTTAAAACAAAAATACCACTTTCTTTTAAATTATTCGGACTACTTTTTATATCTCCATTATACCGGCATATCAGAATTACGCCAGGCACTAGCCTAAACACACTTCTTCTCCGATGCAGTGCGTCCCGGTTCTAACACAACAGCTATCTCAGACATTTTCTACCATCATTCCTTCATCGCACTAAATGAAAGAGCATTCATAGGGCCATCAAATCGTGATATCACGTGATATCACGTGCGTATGCCCATAAGCGGCTCAATAGCGCGCCCTCCCATTGGCCAAAACCCGGGAGAGGAGGATATCACTGTGGCGAGGTAAGGGACGCCGTGATTGGTGAAACATGTTTCAAAAGGTCAGGGGGCGTCAGCGTGTGCCAGTCGCGCGCAAAGAGAACAGGCGCTGGCGTGATGTGCAGGCTCCGCAAGAAGAGTTCACTGTTGCTCAGCTTTCAAAATGCTTCGAAGAAAGAAACCGCTGGGCCCCGAGAAAACATTGAAGCGAAAGTAGTACCGCTCTGAATCGAGTCAACGCTGCCGAATAGACGGACATCCAAAGAACGCGTCGAAACTTAAAATTCTTAACTTAATACGCCAACGAAGAACTCACCAACCCAGTGGATAACGTATCGCCGCAGCAGCAGCCGCCAAACTTCGCAGGCAAATGATCCTATATGCCATAGTATCACATCTCCTTTAGCAGCAACCTGAGAAAAGGCTAGGTATTTTTGTTTGTTTGCTTGGTTTTTTGTCCCGCCTCTATAATTTTTTTTAATCTACGTGCAATTCCCCCGTCCAGTGTCTCTTATCGAATTTCTACACTACCGCTGGATATAAGCGACCGGAACACATTACCTAACTACATTGTTTCTACAAATGACACTTATAAATTTGCTACACTATTCCTCTTGAACCCTGTAACAAGATTACGGTGTGGCATATATTGGGTTCATGTTATGATGATAATGTATATCTACCCGCTTCTTCGTAAAGTGCCCTCACGGGCGTACCCAGGGCCTTTAAGAAAAATAAATGATGATGATGATGACGGGAACCGTGGAAAGCGCCTCGTTTAGTTTTATCGTCCGGTCACGTGACAAGCCATTACAAGGCACCATAAAGTGCAGCTTCCCTTCGTGTGGGACTCTATTTTGGTACTCAGGCTGCATGCGCAGCTTTTTTTGCTCAATTTTTAATCTAAGCCTTCTCGCGAGCTTCGGCATTTTAGGGAAACTTGGGATGCTGTGCTTCACAGAGAGAGAGAAACAGAGAGTAACAACCTCCGTCGTTGACGTTAAGCCACATCTTCGTGAAAACCAATCTTGTCGCAGCCCGTGCCTCGTGCGGCCCTTGAAAGCAAATGGCGACGCAGCACTATTATTAGCGGCATTTGAAAGAAAATGGCGGCGGACCACTCTCTCGTAGTACGTGTGACACGCGTTCGCACAACGATGGTTGTTGATACTACTAAGAAGCAAGTGAATTGTATTAAGGGACCTTAGGACGCGCCCCTTCTTATCGTGCTCTGTCGACGTAGAACGTGAACGTCCCGCCAGCTCGCGCCACCTGAGGGTGCACTAGAGCGACTCTAGGGTGTACTCAATTTATCCTAAGGTGTACTAGACTGACTCTATGGTGCACTTGAGTGACTCCATGGGGTGCACCGTGCTCCCTCCAAATCGTCCCACCCTACTGCGCCAATAACTGGCCGTTCCACTAAGCGAGGCTTATTTGTTGGCTCTGTTCACAACAGCGGCGCGGCCGGGGCAGCAGTACCTCCTACATAACAAGGCCGTACTACTTGATTCGTGACGTCACCTACCGAAGGCCGGCGCGGGGGCACAGATTGGAGTGCTGTGTCGGCGTATGGCCGAAACTCGTATTCGAGCCACGAGGACAGGAGTTCTCAAGCCGAACGATGACGAAGCACTTTTGTCCAATCTGTACCGCAAGCGCTGCTTTCTATTGGGTGACGTCATATATCAAGCTCTACACGGCTCTTGTTACGCCCGAGGTGTTCAACGGGGACACCAAGCTCGCTACACTTCGGCACTCGGGTTGACGGCCACCTTTCGAAACTGCCTCCCCTTGCGCGCTGCTGCCGCTACGAACCGATAAATTCAACCGAGTAGCGCCAAAAAGAAACAAACGCCGCTGTGTTCGTCGTCTTTTAGTGCGCACCTTATCACCGGCCAAAAACAAAAGAACGAAAAGCATGCGCCGTGCACTTTTAGCTTGCGCGTTTGTGCTTGTGCGTTTTCTATCGCCACGGACAGCTTAAAAAACCCTGGGCGTGGCCTATCATGATCACGCTCAGTGATTGGTTCATCGGCGTTCTTATTGACTAAAGTCGCAGTCTGATTGGCCACGGAGCCATGATGAGATATTTGGGACTCGCAACGCCCCACTTTTCTAAAGCTGCCGGGCGACGACTATACATAGCCTATCTGACTGGGCTTCGTCGTACGGCAAAACGAAGGATAGAAACAGCGGCAGCCGCAAGCTGAAGCCCCCCCCCCCCTGCTCTCTTCGCTTCCGAGCAGAAAGACGCCGAATCGGCCAATTATGAGCGGGAGCTCGAATTGCTCCATCATCATAACCGTTTTACGTCTTTTTTTACAGGCCCCCGCCTGACGGCAGTTCGACCATTCGTCTAAACGAAAGGAGTCAACCGTCGCGTTTATGACGGAGCCTCGCTGGAAATAAGGACCTTAGGCGCATCCAGTATGGCCGTAATCAGATTTTCCCGACGAACGGCTCTAAGGTCCTAGCACCCCACACGAGTGACAAACAACGACGGATTACGCCGAACCCAATTCCTAAAGCACGCGGCAGCGTGCGGGCGAAGCGTCTCTGTCAGGAAAGTCCTATATCACTCGTGCTAACTTGACGAGCGGACACACAAAGACGCCGACCACCGTGACAATGCACTTTTTGGGGCTTGTTGATTGGCTACATCGGGTAGTAGCGTCCGCTACTGGCGGATTTAAAGTCAAATTTTATTATTAAGACAACAGTCGAGGTGCGCCGGGCTTTGATTATTCTACACTCGAGGAAAACTTTCGGTAACATTTCCCATGAGAAGAAGGGAGCGCGCGCGGAGCTTGAATCGGCGCTCAATCTGGGATAGCGGATTGACCGCATTGCCACGGAAAGTTGCCCCCGACTATACGCGGCGTTGCCTATACACGAACAATCGCAGTCGATGGGTTGTTTTGACGGCCCTCCCCGTCGACCAGACCGCGACATATGGATAATTCGAAGGAGACCTCGATAAGAAAGCGCCTCTACGAAAAAAAAACCGCCTCTTCTTATCACAGCATTGCAGGCCCTACGCCATTCCATCGCCGGCTGATAGCATCGGCAAGACGAGCGGGTAATCCCGACGGGACGGACAGTTTCACAGTGGGTGGCGTACGCCGAGCCTGGCTGTCTCGCTCGCTCGGCTGACCCCGAGGGGAATCTCCGAGCCACCCAAGCGGCCGCAAATCTGTCTCGAAAAAGGATCGCTCGCCCACATGCGCACGCATCTGATGTTGCACGGAGCTTAGCGGTGCAAGACTCTGGAAAGACGGTTGGGAAGCACGTGCTGGAACTTAAAGAGACGCTGAACTTTCAGATTAATAGACCTTTCCGCAAAAATGTGGCGCCCCCCCCCCCCCCCCCCACCGTCTGCTTGACGCACTGTGACGTTCTAATGAACGGTACCGGAGATTATCGAGGAATCGAAAAAAAGAGTTGACGTTGGTTTTAAATATTTTTTTTCAGAACACAGAGAAAACGAAAGGACGCAAAACAAAGTATGTGATGAACTCCTTTTGTGTTCGCTTTATTTTTATTGCGTTCTGATTTTTTAATGATAGAATATATCTATGATGTAGGCTCGGGTAGACCGGACGCTTATTTCCTGAAAGTGGTACGCTTTTAGGAAATAAAAGCCTACATCCAAACAGCACCACTATGGCACCGCGCCGCGCGGTGCAACGTGGGATAGTCGCGATGTCTCCTGGGATTTCACGGAAAGGCCTATTGTAACGCAGTATGTGTTTATACGCTCATTTCGATCAAACAAAAAAAAACGTGACGCTGGATTGTTACGCGCAGGTTAAAGTTATACAAAGCAAAGGCCCGTAGGAGCCGTTATTAATACTCGAACACTCTCGACGGAGATTGAACTTGCACGGAACCACGTGACCGACTGAGCTAAGCCAATGCACCTAGAAGACCTTGACTGCGTCAGCGTTAGTGCATCCCGACCCGCCCCCAAGCTGGCAAACTCATTGAAGGTCTGCGTTCGAGAGTACGCCGCAAAGCGACAGACGCGTGCGTCTTGACGTCATCTCGTGCAAGCGTCGCGCTCGTTGTAAGACGCTGCAAGACACGCTAGGTGGCGACGCTCACGCGACCTAGGTGGCGCTGCATAGGTCCACTATTTATTTATGTTATTTATTTTGGTACTTTCAAGGCTTTTAGGCATTACAAAGGGAAGTGGGACAAGACAAATATGGAATCACAAACAATATACAAACACTAAAATCCAAGCACAAAACATGTTTTTAAAAATGTGTAAACAAGTTTAGAAATTATAGAACAAAGCAAACTAACAAGGGAAAAACTATTAACATAAGTAAGCAGTCACCGCACTTATAAATAAGTCAAAGGATTGTATGTTTACCAATTGCGCGGGAAGGTGGTTCCACTCTGAAGATATTTTAGGAATAAAAGAGGTTATAATAGGCTGTGGTTATGCAATGAGGAATTCCGACTTTATGCAATGAGGAATTCCGACTTAAAATTTGTGATCTACGCGCGGTGAGATGAAAACAGGATTTATTATTAGTTTGTTTTAGTGAAGTATTAGAATGATAAATTTTATTTAGAAAAAGGACACAAACGAGATATTTTTCAGCGTAATGAAAGAGCCGGAAGTTATAAATTAGTTTTCATAGTTGAGACACTAGATGTGCGATGATAGTTAGTAGTATAAAACGGGCACCGCAATTTTGTAGGGCTTCAAGATCAGGCCACGAGAGTTGAGAGACCCGGATCCCAGATTTCTGCGGCATAGTCTAATTTGGAACGGACAAGGGTTTTGTGCAAGAGTAGTTTTAAGGACAGTGGGGCTAACCTCAAGTTTCTCTTTAGGTAACCAAGCATGGAGTTAGCGTTGGCGATAATCTGGCCAGTATGCCTTTTCCATGACATGTTAAAAGTGATGTGAACTCCAAGGTACCTGTCTCGTCGTACACTTTCAAGAAGAATTTCGAAAGTTTAGTAAATGGAAGATGTAGTAATTTGACGGGAGATTTTCACCGCTTTACATCTGTTAGTATTAATGGATATTTGCCACAGATCACACCAATCTGCCACAGCTTGTAAGCGATTTTGAATAAGGGTGATGTCAATAGAATATTAGTGACTTCTCGATAAATTACACAATTATCTGCAAAGAGGCCAATAGATGATGATACAAACGATGGTAAGCCATTTACGTAAATTAAAAACAACAAGGGCCCTAAGACATACCTTTGCGTTACACCAGAAGTAACAGGTTTCATAGAAGAATTTGCACTGTTAGCATGAACGGACTGAGAACAGTTAATTAAAAACATGTAATCCAAGACAGCACGTTAGGATCGAGATTAAGTTGACCGAGTTTAAAGAGTTTAACCCCTGTCAGACGGCGTTCTAAAGATCATTTTCACTGAGCTCCTTTATGAAATCGGCGAACCAGCGCACGCTGTAGAGCACGTGCGCACTCCACATCGCGAGCTGAATGGCCGATTTTATACAGGAGCTTAGTGAAAAGGATCTTTAGAACGCCGTCTGACAGGGGTATAAGCGTTTATGATGAACTTTGTCAAAAGCTTTGCAGAAATCTAGAAAAACACAGTCGATCTCGGATCCACGGTCAAGTATGGAAAGCACATCATTAGTGACGGTCAGTAGTTGAGTCTCACAGGAAAGCGATTTACGAAAGCCATTTTGGGATGGGGAGAAGAAGGAATTAGAGTCTAAGTAGTTAACCAAATGAGTGAATATTCTGTGCTCTAAAAGTTTACAAGGTGTGCTGATTACGGAAATGGGGCGATAGTCAAGAGGACAATGTTTATCGCCATGTTTATGAAGTGGAATCACCTTCCCTATTTTCCACTCCTCAGGCATATACACCAAAAGCAAGACGATTGCTCGAAAATGTTGAAAAGGTAAATTGACATATAATTTTTAGCATTCTTAAGGAGTGTGAAGGTGACATTGTAAACTCCAAAAAACGAAGATGTTTTTTAAGTTATCAATTAACTTTACAATCCCGTAATAGTCAATTACAAGACGATTCATAGGCAAAATGTTATGATTAGGGTACACAGGGTGGCAGCAATCATCATCTACATAAAAAGCTTTTACAAAAATGTCATTTAAAATAGAGGCACAATGGTCATTTGGAATAACAACACCATTATTATTGAGCGAGATATCGTTCTTTTTGTTTCCATTCATAACGCGCAAAAACTGTTTAGGACTGCTAAGTAACATGGAGGGTAAGGTCACATTAGAAAATGTTAGGTTGGCGTCCTTGATGGCTATTGCTAGTTTATGAGCATCCTCAGCTGCGTGATAGATTTCCCAACGTCCGTCATTACAAGATAGCTTTGCAGAACGGAAGAAACGTTTCTTAGTGTTGTAAAGTGCTTAAGTGTTACATTAAACCATGGAGACAATTAATTAGTTTTAATATTCTTGTATGGTACGAATAGGTTAATTAGAGAGACTAATTTATTTTTAAATATGAACCAATTGCTTTCAACTGAACGTTCAAAAAATTACGAAGGAATTCGTCAAGGAAACCGGCTAATTCGTTATTTATAGCACCAGAGTTTGCCCTCCCGAATGAAAAATCCATCAATGTAACCCTGTTTGGCAGTCAATGTTTTCTAGTGGACCGCTGACTGTGCCTGACTGTACGTCAAGCATGTCTGATTGGCCAACAAGTTACTCTGACCGACAGTCAAACTCCAGTCAGACTCCGCTTGTCGGCTTTCTGATGGTTTCCTGGTGGCAGTCGGCCGCCGCGAAATGCCGTCAAGATTTCTTGGTGGCGATTCTGATTGTACATCGATTGTCTCTGACTGTACGTCAAAAAGCTTTGACGTGCAGACAGACGTACGGTCAAAGGACGTAAAGTTCGTTCGGATACCACTATTTCGTCAAATCTATGAATACGAAAAATAATCTATGCACGAGAAAACGATTTCGGGACGTAAGCCCATAAAACCGCTGATGTTAGAGATATGACAAGCAGGGCACCCGACAACCCTGATCAGAAGCCCGCCGAAACGCCGAACACGCCACTTTCTACTTTCGCTTCGCCATAGAGGCTTCGCCGAGCTTCCATGAACGATCGCTCTCGACTCGTTTTGTTTGCCCGCTTGCTCCAACCTGTCGATCCTGCCCGGGCTCTACAATGTCTTATGTTTTAGTAGAATTTCTCCTCGACAAGACCCAGTCTGTCGTGAGTTCCGACTATGTAAGGAACTTTAGCGGTGTAGTTGAATACGACAAGGTGTACCAGGTCTACTGGGCCGGAGACGCGCGAACAAAAGGAGGTTCTACGACGCGAAAGTACTCTACATGGCAGGTGAGTAGAACTGAAGTACGGCGATTGATGTACGAGTGCTTTGCATAACATGCTGAAGGCTTAACTGCATATGCAGCCGAAGCATTCTTTAGAGCGATGCACTCGTTGTCGGAACCTCGCGCTGCAATACTGAAATGCTCTTGACTCGGTCCGAGAGGTTTAGGCTAGAAAGTTTATACCTTTCTATCTGGTGTGGACTATTGGCCTTACCGCTGTGTCGCAGCTCATTATTATTGTTTCATGAAGAGCGCAGACAAAAAGCATCCGCGAGCGTAGTTCAGATATGTCTGCTGCTCGCGTTCGTCCGTGGAAGCCAGGGCTGTCTGTCGTAGCATGCATGCTTGCTCTCTAGCTTCAACGGAGTCGCATACGTTTTGTGAATTAAAGTGTATACGGTCGTCCCGAAAGGTTCAGACATCGAGGGCGTTTCTCTGAAACATGCTTAGGGTGCATGTGGGCCTGTTTGTAAACGAATGTCCCTTTTGCCTGAAAAACGCAAATTTCAAAAGTGAAAAAAAAAATAATAATAAGGACGGGTACACACTTTTCCTGATTTTTGATGTCATGAATTACATTCATTTTAAGGACTTGTGAACCGTTTCATAGCCATGCAAGATGGCCACCTCGGCTTGTGAACCGTTTCATAGCCATCCAAGATGGCCACCTCGGAATGGGAGCTTTTATATAAATGCTGCCCTTGTTGATGAAATTCCCTTGGCAGTGGCAGTCAGACGTCATCTGATGGACCATCAGGGCACGTTCCACCAGGGCTGCTGACTGGCAGTCAGTGTCCCAAATTACGTATCTTGATGGAATTTTTAATAAGGTTACTATATTCAAAGAAATGCTTTGTTGATTTACTGGCACCAGACATTGGTGTAAGTAACGAGAAATGTAGAGATGGAGTGATCGCTAATACCCGGTATAGTAGGATATGGAAGAGGCAAGGTTAGAGTCAGAGGACAGAATGAGATCTAGTACAGTGGCCGAAGACACAGTGACTCGAGTAAGTTCAGCAGCAAGCTTGCTTAATAAAAAACCCAAGCAAAGATTGAGGAAATCTGAGTAAATTGCAGAATTGCAAGTCGTAATTGGGAAGGCTCCAGACCAGTTGATCAGGAGACAAATTGAAATCGCCAAGTAAAACTAAAGGTACAAAAGGAAGCCTAGATGTAATTGTGCATAACGCATGTAAATATGTGCATAAATATGTAAGTGTGCATAAATGGTAACGTATTTTTTATATTTATTTATAGTTATTATATTTTCTTTATTGACGTTAAATACTTTATTATATTTATATTAGGATAATATTTCGGAAAATTTACGCTCGCGAGACCTTTCTCGAGTTTCACGACGTGTTTGTATTTGGTGCTCTTACATGTTTCGGGTCGACATGTCGAAAGAAAACAAAAACAGGGTTCGGGATCGCTTCTCGCTTGACAAGAATCTCGCAACGTAAATATTAAGCTATATTTTTTTTTTGTGGAAATTTTGTTGTTGTTATTGTTGTGACATATGTACGCAAACGCAGGCAGCTAAAGATATATAAATATATATTTTGGGAAGTTCAATGTCCTTAGGAGCGATTTCCAAACGTGCGTCTATTCCGGTCAGACGTGTTGAAATAAAGAATGTTCCAGAATCGCCTTTGTCTCGGAGATGTGTCTCGCGACGTCAATATCGCGCAAAAAAAGTAACATGACGCTATCAAGTCCTCAAGCTCGGTCACATGACACCGCGAAGTCATGACGTCACGTGACTGTGAGGTGACGGTGTCAAATGACCAAGCTCTATGCCCTCACAGTCTCGTGCGATATCAGCTGTTATTGCGTCACTCGACATCACAGCGCATTGTCCTTACATTGTAGTGCTATAACCTGTCGCACAAATAATGACGTCGCGTGACTTTATAACGTCGCATGATGCCATTAGTTCACGTTACACGATGACGTCATTCGATGTCATAATGCCATGTAACGCCTTGGCGTGATAGAGCTCGGTCACCTGACACTGTGGCGTCACGAAGTCACGCGACGTCATGACGTCATGTAACTCTGACGTCATGGTGTGACGTGACCGAGCTCTATCATGGCGCCACGTGGAGTCACAGCCCTTTGCGACGATTTTTCATGACGGTAAAACATTCTGTTGAAAAAAGTATCCTTTTGTTCCCATTTTTATTTGTGTTCTGTTCCTAAACTGCACTGTCAACTAACGCATGATCTTCAAGCGTACGTAACTACCCTACTAAAGTTTTGAACGGAACCGGTGGTATTACTAAATAAATAAAGGAAGAAATAAAGAAAGGAAGAAAGAAATCAACCTAGCCGTGACGATGTCGTCTAACATACCACTACGCGTGCAGGTCCTACCTGGGTGCCTGCTCATCGCCATGGGCAAATCATGCAGCGTATCGGAGCCTACGGAAATCGTCTGCATCGTGCTGACATCGACTATTCTGAACTGCTCCACAAGGACACGATATTCAGCGCAGCTTCTTCGGGCGGGTTTAGCACGAAACAACCCATTCCCGTTTGAGCCCGTACCGTTTCGACCCATTCCCGAAACGACCTTCCCGTTTGAATCGGTCCCGTTTCAACCCATTCCCTAAACGCCCTTCCCATTTGAATCCGTCCCGTTTAAAACGTTTCCCGAAACGCCCTTCTTATTTGAATCCGTGCCCGAAACACCCTTTGCATTTGAACCCGTTTCGTTTTAACCCATTTGTATAAGGCCCTGCATATCTCAACCTGCGAACAAAAAGTCTCAGTGGTTCTAACCCTGATCTGGGCACCTTTTTTGCTTAACAATATGTTCTGACATATTTTCATGACAACGTATTCTTAAAATACACAACCCTTTCAGACAAGCTTCAACGTAATAAATTCCTACATCAACAACTTAAAACGATTTTTACAGCGGAGCTGTTAAGGGCTCGTTTCCCCAGTTTTATGTCCGGTACCAAAGAAATGTCGACACAAACTACACGAAACTCTGGACAGCTACCGCCATCTACGAGCAATGGTGGCAACCAGACAACCAGCATGGTTACCGCCGTCGCTCATAGATGGCGGAAACCTTTCCAGCTATCATAGAAGAGTGGATAGTTGGGCGAATTGGTTGGAATATATCGTAGGAAACCGCTCGCAAAAACAGATGAGGACGAAGAAAAAACACACGGGACGAGCGTACAGCTTCGCTGGTCTTCCTTCTTCACCAGAGTGGAAAGGCTGAAAGTTTTTTTGAGATGTCTCTTAAAACGTGCAACCGCGAAACGGACTATGCACACTGCGCGACGCTGGCTACATTTACATGAATGGGACCGTTTCGCATCAAGTCAAGATTTGACTATTTTGATTGGTAGCAGACGGTTATAAAAGAGGTAGAAGTAAAAATACAAGGTGCGTGTGACTGGTCCCTGCTCAGTTCGATGAGCTACGATCGCATCCATGAAAACCCAGCCACTGTTACCCCGAACACGACGTTGTCTATATTTTTTTTTCGAATTTTACTTCGTACTGGTATTAGTAGGCACAAAATTTTATCGCTTAGGTTAGCGGCCCAGATGAGCACTTCCAACGACACTAATAGTTTTGATGGCTGTAGAACGATTGTCCCGCGTGCAGAATCCCCATCGCAAAAGCTCCGCGTCATTATTCCTACGTTTCGAAAACCCCGCGTTCAATTACCCCGTCCCGAATTCCCCAAGTGCCAAAAGCCCCGTCCTCACTGCCCCCGTTCCACCCTCTTCGCGCTTTAACCGGCATTGTTCTATGTATTTACCTAATCCGTTGACGGTCTACAAAGGCTTTTTTAAGTGAAAGAAACAACAAAATAAGGTTAACATGAACCGCAGAAAAACTTAGAATGGCGTACTACAAGTGGACAATTGCATAAATATGCATAACCAGCGATGCACCCCGCTGTTGTGATAGAGGAATACTCAGACGTAGGATTATAGACTTTATCTGCCTAGATGGATACAAATATTTTTAGGACGACGTAAGAATGGAAGTGGTGTTTGGTGCTGCATACGTAATAAGTACGGCGCCATGAGCTGCGGGTTAACAGTTTTGACAGAACCGTCGGAACTGTGAATCCGCGTGTGCTTCAGACTCAAAGAAAGCTTTGGTTCAATGCTTGTTCATAAAAACTGTAACTTTAAATGTTTTGCCAGTGACTGATATGTTCTGTTTGTTCTCACTTGTAAGGTCACAAGGCGTGAATTTGTATAGCATACGCCTGAAGAACTGGAAGCTTTATCTAGTTATTCCTTACTTGAGTCCCGGGTACGGCATAATTGTTACACAAGCTCGCGTGCACACTTACTGTCTCTTAGTTAAAAGCAGAATGCTCCGCCCTCGCGCTGAGGACCCGGCCACCTGACACGGGGGATTCGCGTCATGGGCTTCTGAAACTGGGGCTTTTGAAAGCGGGGCAAAAAGGCCGGGGCGTTAGCCGCGGGGCATATGACACGGGGCTTTTGACATCGGGTGCTTTCGTGCACCACCCGTTTTGATGGCAGCCTTTTGATTCTTTGAGATAAACAGCAAACATCGACGATCGGTTGTTCGCGCTAACAGTGTCGCACTCTATACAATAAGGAGTCTTATAATAACGTACGCAAGCAATTTGGGTAGGCTAAAATTAGCGTCGCCATAGGTTTTGTATAGCGACGCTATTTTAGGGTACCCAATGCGCGTGCCTACGTTATTCTAAAACTCTCTAATAGTGAACTAGATATTTCGGAGAGCCATAAATCAGACAGGTTGACAGGCGTAGGATTCCGACTTAATATTTTTACAATTTCAAATACTTGAATTCTCGCGCACGCAGGAAAGAAATCGTAGACGATAAAATGCCTTCGCCTTGTTGAGGAAGTCAAACAGGGAAATCGTGCCATCGGAAAGGTAAAACTCCAATGCTGGTAGTTTGCGGTCCTTGCTGACCCACTTGTGCCCCCTGGCCCGCACGGCACCACCATTTGCAAGCTGCTGAAAAGATACCCGTCAAAGCCTCGTCCCGTTTAATCAAATCGACGAAGCTGTAAATGTTCGGGGGAGCCCTCCCTGACACCTGCGTTTATCTTACGGTGCCAGGATCCCATGTGGTTTCTGGCCCGTGGTCCTCGGTTTCCGTAGCCGTTCCACTGTTGAATTATGAAAATGGCCATTCGATTGGGTGCCATCAGAATGGTCAAGCACGAACGAAGACATCCTGCGCCGGTGACAGCGGTAACTGCTATGCTCGTTTGCAGCACTGCAGGAACCACAAACACCAGAAAAGCGTGCAAAAAAGTGACCGCTGGTGATCAAATCTCCAAGGTTGTTTCTGGGAGAGGGCGAAATGGACCAAGTGAATCGACGCTAGAATTAAGAACAGGCCAAGGAGGACCGAGAAGTCACACAGATAGGTCGTGTGGAGCCCTACGGTCGCGTGCGCTGTTTACGACTCAACAACTCGCCCAGATTCCGCTCAACCCAACTGATAATGAACAATGGTCGAAGAGGGAAGGTTGTTTCGGGATAGGCCGAAATGGGAAAAGATGAAACGATGAAGGTCGTTTTGAGCCGGGCCGAAACGGGAAGGTTCAAACGGGAAGGTTGAGATGGGAGATGGGTCGAAACGGGAACTACACCTTCGGGCACGATGACGTCATAGGACCACCACGAGGCAGCGTCACTGCTGTCTATAAGAAGAACGCCAGTGGCTTCCAGCTTCAGTGGACACGGCAACCCAGCCGTGACAATGCTGCCTAACACACCCCTACTCGTGCAGGTTGGTGATAGAAAATATGTCTTTCGTAGTAATTACCTCTGGTTGATTGTGTTGCCGTGTCCACATACAATCCTTGATTGTGTTAATGGCTGTCTTCCGATAGCAAGCCTGTTGCTCATGCGATCCGGAGATGTTGAAAAAACCCTGTGCCGAGTACGCGAGAAATCTTTAATGAAATGTTTTAACCCATAGAGAGGGTCTCTCAAAAATAACCATAATTCAAGAAAAACAGGCCTCTTCGGAAGCAAGTATGTTTGAAATGCAAAACAGACTTTGTGCCATAAAAAACAAGCTACAAGGTTTAGATGAAAATCAGAACAGGCTTGCTAAGCTTGAAAGTTTCGCGAGTGGCTTCAATGTAAAAATAAGCGCGCTTG
Source organism: Ixodes ricinus (assembly GCA_037355805.1). NCBI lineage: Eukaryota > Metazoa > Arthropoda > Arachnida > Ixodida > Ixodidae > Ixodes > Ixodes ricinus. Next base: position 25,496 of record JAZHYW010013637.1, on the reverse strand, counting down.
CTAAAAAAAAAAAGTGTCGATGAACTGGAAAATTGTTTTAGGCGGCACAACCTCATTATAAGGGTCATAAAGGAAGAAGGAACCGAAAACGAAGATGTACTTATGAGAACGGTAAATGATGTAGAATTTGGTGAAAGAGTTAATAAAAAATTAAGCTCCATTGAAAGAATACATAGACTAGGGAAAAAGACGCTGGGTCGGGATCGTTCTCTTATGCTCAAGGTTGCAGACTTTAGACAAAAAACTACTATTTTTAAAAACTGCTTTAAGCTTAAAGGTACACAAATCAACATTAACGTAGACCTTTCTAAAAGAATTGTAAGAAAGAAGAAAAAACTTTGAAACTCTACTGCAGAGGAGAGGCAAAAAGGTGCCAAAGTCAAACTGGTATATGATAAGGCTCAATAATGTTTTGTACGACTGGAACGAAATTACAAATAAGAGGTACAACTGCCCTGTCCCCGGGAGCTGATAATGGGATACTAAAACAAATGGATCCTATTTGCTTTAAAAGTATTAATATAGACGTCAAAGACATTTTTAACAAGACAGTGGAATTTGATAGCACCAGCTTAGAGCACAAATATTATATTATTGTAATTATGAAAACCTTGCTTCATAAGTATTTTTTACACTCTGAGGTCACGTCGCCAAGCTATGCAACAGTACCGAAAGACCGAGGAGTGCGAGGATGGCAGTGTTGCAATTATGATTTTTTTTTATCTGGAATTTTCTATTTTTAGTGATGTGAGTGATGTTGAAGCGTCGCGTATTAAGATTAAGTTGAATAACCGTACAGTCTACATTGGAGGCATATGTCGACATCCCAACTCGTCGGTTGATGTACTAGATAAACTAAAATTGTATGGATCTAAATTTCAGCCACGAAGATAATATAATTTTATTAGATAATTTTAAGCTACCAGGAATTGGCAGGATTACACGTTCTCTTGAAACAATGGAAGCAGCTAGTTGCGAACAATTATTAGAGTTAGCTTTTTGCTAAAATCTAACTCAGGTTGTAACAGGCTACACAATAATCTACCACAGCGTCATCGATTTTGAACTTGACCTTTCTTTCCGAACGGTGGAAATCTTTTCGTTGTAACTATGAAACTGAAGAGGGTCTATCTGACCATAAACTGACACATCTGCCCTTGAATATGAGCCCCTGCACTTCTCGCGATCATGCCTGAATGACAATTTTGAATTTTAGTGCCACTCACGACGTACGCATTCTAGATTGTCTGGAATAGCCGTTACATAATTTTGTACCTTTTTTTCTTTATCAATAAAACGCCAGTGCTGACGCGCTTTGGGAGTTATTTTCAAGCACGACTATGCGGTGTGTCGAACGATATAATCTAAGATTCAGTAAAAAAATCTAAAAACCTAAATTTCTCGATTACTCGAGATATTATTCGTACCGAACGAAACGTCAAGCGGGCGGAAGCGAAAGGCGAGTTCACAGACTAAATATAAGAACCGTATTCGTCACATGGGTCAAGAACCGAAGCGGCTTGTGAAGGAATCTAAGGGAAAATGTTACAAAATAACGCTTAAAACATTTATCTGTGAGGCGCCCGGTAAGTTTTAGTGACACATTAATCCCTCAACTAAACGACGCTGTGACAGTGATCTCAATAACAATCAAGATTGTGTTGAAACTTTTAATTTTTTTCTATTATTATGTTTTACTTGTGATGATAAAATGTCTGTTGCCAAGTTTCAGTACTTTTTTTCGAATAGCCCTCCTATGAAGAAGAACATAGACAATACACGAGGAAGGAGTTTTCAGCATTTTACTTAACATCGAAACAAAGAAAAGCCCGGGTCCAGACGGAGTTCGTAATGAATTTTTAAAAAGATACGCTGATCCGGGCCAAATGAAGTTCCTTGTGAATTTTTAAAAAGATACGTTGAGTGGGTATTTCAATATCTTCCCTTGATTGTCCAGTGATCTGTCGAAAATGGTTATTTTCCAAGCACATGGAAACATGCCAAAATCCGGTTCACAAAAGTGGAAGTGTTTCAAAGATCAGTAATTATCACCCCATTTCACTCACTGGCACGGATTCCGCGGCACGGCTTTCACAGCAACCCAACACGGCTTTCGAAGAGGGTTTTGCACAGCAACCCAGCTGATCGAAACTGTTCCCCGTCTCTCACAGACTACAAATTTCCGTGGTCAAAATAATGTAATGTTTTTAGACTTCAGGAAAGCGTTTGATATGGTGGCACATTCAAAACTAATGCTAAAAATCAATCCACTTTTTTAAATCAGTCGTCCCGCAATGGCTTCCGTCTTACCTTTCATTTCGCGAACAGTATGTGAAAGTTGGATTGCGTGAACCTAGCCTTTCACAAGTGACTTCAGGTGTGCCCCAGGGAAGTGCTTTGGGACCACTTCTAGTTTAGACTTTTTTTATAAATGATTTGCACAACATAATTTTAGTACCAATCAAGCTATTCGGTGACGATTGCATTCAATACAATAAAAAATAAACACCCGATGATCAGGTCGAGATAAATTTCAATCTACAAGAAATTAAGAAAAGCTCATGTGACCAATGACAAATAGTGCTCAAAACGAAAAAAGCGGTCTGTATGTAAATAGCTAGAAAGAAAAATTTTTTTTCATGATAATGAGGGTCGTTCATAAACTTCGTATTATCGACACGAAAAATTTAAAAAAGCGGAACAAAACAGGCATCAACATGAGCGCTCGTCCCTCTCGTTTTCGGACAATGTACAGATCACGTGCTATAGTAGCGCGGAACGCCGCTAGGGAGTCGAAACAAAAATGGCACCACCCGTCGGTGCCAAACAAATGCAATGATCCGTTGTTGTTGTTGTTGTTTTTATTTGAAGTGAATTATTGCCAAGGATATTCATTCCAATTGGGGAGCGTTGTTCTGGGACAACGCCTAAGTTTATGAAACAGTGGTTCAATGGCGCGGACGCTTCCAGTGTGGCCAAACAAGAGGAAAGCATTTTAAGGACGACGACCAAGTGATTGCTGAAGGGGAGCGATTCCTGAACACTCAAAACGAGGAGTTCCAAAACAATGGCCTCCGGCATGTGATCCATCGCTGGCAAAAGTGGGTAACGTTTGGTGGCGAACATGTAGGGAAGTCTCAACACCTACTCGAGTTTAATTGCTGAATCTCCATTCCTTCGTGACAATGATACGAACTTTATGAACGCCCCTCGTATATACTTCGTATCACCCTTCGATGGACTAAAGGCAAGAGCTACGGACCGCCAGATCCACACGAGCCACTTAGAAATTGCGTATTGCGCTTTGATGCACGTATAAGTGCCCGTGTCTCGGATCACTGATGGGGATGGGCGGACACTGGATCGAATCGAATAGCAGTGAGTGACTCAACAATTTTACATTGCGAAAAAGAGGCTGTTTGCAGTGTCGACGCTATAAAACTGATGCAGCGTTTTGGGGTTCGGAGCATTCATCGTCCACCCCTAATCAATGCTAGGCATGTCATAGTGTAGCGTGGAACGTGATTGAACCTGGCGACCCGTGACTTTGGCCTTTAGTCCATCGTAGGATGAGACAAAGCACAGCATAGGCGGTAGCGTGCTTCACAAGGTCAAGGAATATAAATACTTGTGTTTAACATTTACTTTTTACCTACGATGGATTGCCCATACTGATATTGTTTTCAAAAAGGATAGCAAAACAAATAAAAATGCACGGATCGTCATATGGTAGTCGTTTTTAATGTTCATAGTGACCCTGTCTGTAATAAATAAACAATCACGACAGCTATCTAAAAGGAAATGCGACACTCATAAAGGTAAAAAAAGTGGCGGCATGGCCCATGGATTGCCCTTTCATTCCCACTTTTCGTTGAATAAAAGTTCTCAATGCAGCTTATGAGAACCTTAACAGTGCTAATATCTCACCGACAAAAAAAAATCAAAAAGGGGAAATTAGGCAAGACGCAAACATGGCAGAAATACGAAAGCAAGCGCCGAAGCAGAGCAATGATATCAGAACTGATAGTTTCACCTCACATCATTCTACGAGAGATTTGGAAGGTGCGTTTGGTTTCGCAAACATAAAACCGGAAGACTTGTACGTAATCCGTTACAAGTAACAACATTACTTGTAATCCCTTACATTTATCAGTAATTTTGAAGGGGATAATTACATATTTTACAAAGTAATTGTAAAGTAATTTCCTTACTTATATGTGTAAGGGAATGGTTGTAATCCGTTACTTTTTGTTTTCATTCACGGGAGACAAAAACGAAAATACAAAACGCCCCCCCCCCCCCAGAAAAAAAAAAACGTTTCTAACCATTTTTTTTTTTGTAAGGGTAGGTTTTGGCGGGAAAATCTTTCTTCATGTTACCTTAAATCTCGATTCGAATCTTTTTTTTTTTTTTCGTGGCTGGGTTGTTTGCAAATCGTAACTCGTCAGCTTGCTCGCCCACGGCGAAGGGGCAAGCACACTGATACAAGGAACTGGACTCTCGGTGCAAACAATATTAGCCAAACTCCCGAGGTCAAAATGTTTCTTTCCCCAAAAGGAAAAAAAAATCTCAAAACGCACGCGAACTGGTGTAGCCAATCTGTGCGCACCTTTCGTTTTTGTCCCATCACTCCTTCTTTGCTTTGCAAGACTCGGAGATGACACAAAACGATCGTCGACTGCCTGCCTTCCAAAAGCTCGAGAAAATTAACAATGCCCTTCTCGGTTATACTGACTTCGCCATTTTGCACAATGTCACAAGAGAAAAGGACGCCCTATTTTTCGCTGAATAAAGTTCAACACAGAAATCAACTGAAAAGGATGTGACATTAACAAGATATTAGAACACTTATCATTTTTTGGAGATATGAATTTTTATTTGGTTTTGTGCTGCTTTTCACCTAATCTTCTAGAAGCTTCAAGTCGCCTATTAAAAAAAGTTGCCTAATACCCTTTTCGTGCATCATGCTTTTTTTTCTTTTTTTTTCTTTTTACAATATCAGAACACGTCGTCGGTAATATAAGGCAACTTTCAGCGATGGTGGTACCGCGGTGAGAGGATCCCGCTTCCTATCTCCTGGGTAATCGGCTTCACATTGAAGGTGTTTGCTTACACCTTAAGAAGTATGAGGTAAGACTCTTTTATGGCTCGTATTTCTCAAAATCCAAATTACTGCTGTCGCTGTGGAGGGACGCTGCCGTTGCCTCACCTGACATTTAGCTGAGGAACACTGAGCTGTAGCACGGTTGACCCGTACTACGTGCGTTTTGGACGGCATCAAGATTCGGTAGGCACGCATACCTGCGTCTACATTTTCGTTTTAATCGACATTATATTTTTGTTTTCGGAGTTGATCCCCTGATATTTTTGCTGGTTATATATACAAAAAGCTCCATCTTCTTATTCAATACGTCTCAACCAAGGCACAACATATGTTCAGAGCCAATGTGAGATTGATATAAAAAAACATAATGTATAATATAATTATTCTGTGTAATTACCGTGGCTCGCTATTTTTCTGTACCGCAGTTCGGCGATATTTACCGGCTAAACTAGGTTTATATGATATATTCACATACATTGATTTTATCCTAGGTGTAATCATTGGCATTACTATTTTTACAGCTTTCCTATTCTAGCAGCGTAACTGTAACAGGGAAGCTTCGCGCTTTCACCAAGGCAGAGAGTTGTTCCACTTTTCTCAAAAAGCACGCAATGCAGTGCGTACGGCATTGGCGCGGCGGACGGCATCTTCATTTAGAAAGGAAGCAAGACGCCCGACGAGACTTTCGAGAGCCAGATGTTGCTCAAGGTCAGAGAATTGTGACTGGTGGCAACAATAAACGCAGACTCTCGTGTTTCGTGTCTTACCCTAGGACAGTGAGGAGAAAAATAACGCGCGGAAGTAACGGATTACCTTTTGTGGTAACGGTCGCTCACTTGTATGGACGGGTAATTGTTACTGTAATTAGTTACAATTTAGCCTTGTGTAATCGTAAATGAAATTCCCTACTCTTTTCAGTGACGTGTACTGGTCTGCATATAGAAGTGCCAACAGTAAAAAGACAGAGATTGGGAGGTTTCAACAAGACTAGCTTAGCTGTCGTGTAAAGGAAGTTGTTCGAAGAAAGAGACAACTTCGTGCACGCTTACTGACGTGATCGGTGAGCCGTCACTTTGAGATGTTCTTCCCCACAAGGGCTCTATTCACCTACAGAAAACTTTTAAAACGTCCTATATTTCCTTGTTAATCGCATACGGCAACGCTTAAACATTATTTAAGACAGTTTCGATTTCTGTGGTTTACTAAGTAAGCAAACTGAACGTGCCGAAGAACCTCTTACTATATTATACTATAAATACCATAGATTTATATGTTTTCTCGAACTGTGTGTGGACTCGAGAACCAATAAAAACTATGATCATATCACACACATAACTCATATTTAAGGGGAAAACAAAATGCGTCGTGGAATAGAGGTAGAAATATGTCTTCTTTTCAAACGTACTGCATAATATGCCAAAACCATATATGTAAAAAATAAAATAAATATTGCACTTGTTGCAAAAATATTGCACATAAAGAGCTTTTTTAATAAAAGATTGGCAAAATTAAAAATTAATATTTTCTTAAAAGGAACTCGAATTTTGTACTTTTAGTTTTTATTCCCATGTTTACAGCGGTTTATATATATATATATATATATATATATATATATATATATATATATATATATATATATATATATATATATATATATATATATATATATATATATATATATATATATATATATATACCAGTGGTTCCCAAATGGGGGACGGGGACCCTTTGGGTTCCGCGAGGCATTCTGGATATCCGCGAAGCCCTGCCTCATCAGTTAAGCCAGGCAATCAAAACTGTGTTTTCTTTTTCACATTGAGAAGAAACGTTACGATTTTCGGGTGAGTTTTCACGTGCGCATGTCAATGAAAGAAGTCTACTTCACACTAGCCCTTAGTTATATCCATTTAATAAATCATTATCATAATTAATCTTAAAACTTTCCCTTCCCCTCACGACGAATGGGGTCCTACATTATTTCCGCCGATCCACGAGGGGTCTGCGAAACATCAGTGGTTGAGAACCACAGTAGTAAACTATACTTAAATTAACAATATTATAACATTTAAATTGGCTTAGATAAAAGCTTTATTTGATATGTTTATTATGCCTTAAATAATTGTATATCGAAAGCTAGCTCGATTCAAACTTGCCCCATTATTGTCAAAAGCGCAAGATTAAAAAAACAAACATATATAGATATATATTACAAAATAAAATAAAAATACACTTCAAGTGAACTTTAACCCTTTTATATAAAGTATTAAAGAAATTTAAAACCTTATCACTGTTGAGAAAAAGATGATCTAAACTCCAAATTGTGTCACTAGTGAAAACCGCAAAAATCGCAAGACACACCTTTTTGCCCTTTCGAAGCCCAAAACTCAAGAACAAAAACATTTCCGAAGTTCTCATTTGAAGTCTTGTTCTAGTCGCACATTTTCCACCAACATGTATATATATTATATTTCAGACTTTGTAATAAAACTCTAGTTTGACCTATTATTGAATATGCCAAAATCTTACGGGACCCTCATATCCTGACAAATTGCTCTAAACTAGAGAAAATCCAGCGACGAGCGCCTCCCGTTTCATCTCTAATAAATATCGCCGCATTGACTCGCCTACTGAACCGCATGTGAACTTGTCAACCTTCCATCACTCGAATGTAGAACTAAGCTTGACAGATAAAATTTATTTTCCGAATAGTTCAGAATAACGTTAAAATTAGTAAATCCAACTACTTTAATATCCGCTCGAGCAAATCATGGAGGCATCGCCATAGCATGCTTATTCCAAACTCATTTGTTCGAAATGACTGTTTTAAATTCAGTTTCTTCCCTAGAGCAATCAAAGAGTAAAATGCTCTACTAGATAAAGTTGTGTCATTTACATCTCTCAGTGAGTTTTTATATTTATTTATTTTTAATGCATCGAAAATATGGTTTAACGCCCGCTACATTTTGCGATTTGGCAGTGACATTTTCTTTTTGTGTCCATAAAAATAAATATTTGTTTCCTCTGATTTTTTTCTCCTTGTGATGCATGCTTTGAACACTCATGGCATGGTGTTGGCGTTTCTGAATGGGCGACTGTTTAGTTGTGTATTTATTTCTGTTAAAGTGTACGTCTTGGTGTTTACGTTGTAATTTTCACTGTCATACGCTGCGAATTCCATTATTATTAATACTGTCAGCCCGTGAGGGCTTCAAGTAATAATAAATGAAATGAAAAAGTGAGACAACACCAGCGCATTCTTGCAGTCGCTGTGACGTCCCAGTCCAGTGCAGGTCCAAGAACCTTATATGGCAGCAAAGAGCGCAAGAGCTTTCGCTGTGACGTGCGACAAAACCCGGCCCTTCTGTAATCTTATGCGCTGGCCGGTATCGCACCTTATCTTCGTGTGTTTTTTGCATCTCGACGATGTCGTCACGACCACCTCACTCTTCATTCTTAGAGAGCGTCACTGTCCGTAGTATACTATTTGCGTGACATGTTGCAATTATTACTGACGATATTGCAATCTGTTCTGGAGGCTACAACCATATCGACAATTCTTAGGAGATAACTTTTAAAAAAATATCCTTCCGCCACTTCAGACTCTCTTTAATCTGCGCCTGGGTTGGTTGTGAGTCACTCCATTAGAGATTATTTTAGATCAAGTGTCACTGTTTGTTTCGCAATTTCCGTACGAAGCTCACTGGAAGTTGGAAATGTATATTTGTAAGGACTCATACAAAGATTGTGGGCAACTGCTCGAGGAATATGAGCGAGTCGTCCAGCAATTAGTGTCTGGGGCGTGATAATACCATTGGAGATCCATTCCGCCGGTGTTATTTATAACTAGGATGCCAAATTTCAAAAAAAATAAATATATATATATATATATATATATATATATATATATTCAATTTTTTTTTTGGAGGGGGGGGGTTTTACTTGTTTTTTTTTTTTTAAAGCCTCAGTTCTGGACAAAACATTGCCGTCCATCGCGGCTTATGTTGAAGAAAATAAGACACGGAAACGAGATTCTCCAATGTCCAGGAAACCGTAAGCGCGTGACCCAAAATTCAAAAAATACACATTAAAAAAGAAACTAGGAGAAAATCGCATACATGTCAATTTTTCTAATTATTTACTCGAACTAATTAATACACATTTTTAATTACCGCAATTAGGGTATGTAATTAGAAACTTCAAAGCGGCCATATTCCAAGACTTCTTTTTATTATTATTATTCGTGTAACCACAGTGTGCTCCGAGATATGCGTCTCCAAATTTACGACACGGTCCGCCTAATTAAGCATTCAAAACGAATGAGATCCGCAGGGCCGTTGCGTATGACCAACATTTCCTAGATAACAAGGCCCTGGTTCTGAAGTTTCCCGGCGTCACTAAAAGAAGCCACCGTAGGGACAGAGATTGGATACGAATGCTACGTCAGCGGTCGGCAGGAACTCGTGAACCAATCAGGGAGAACACGAATACGAGCCGAATGCTGACGTCACAGTCGGATCCAATCTCTGCCCTCTTTTAGTGGCGCGAGAAAATTCAGCACTTGAGCTTTTCTATTTCTAGGAGGTGTCGGTATGACGTTCCGTATGACGACGAGACGAAGCTGATAACTGTTCTCCTTCGCCAGCTGATAGCGAGGGGGCAACTGTTATCAGCTCCGCCCCCCTTGCTGCTGTCATACGGGATGTCGCACGCGGCGACTACGTCACACCGGAAAGGAATACCTTTGCGCCGATCTTCGCGGTTTGGAATGCGAGGTTAGCCCAATTGAGCGGAAGATTTGGAGAATCGTATCTCGGAATGCAGACCGTTTACGAGAATTCCAAAAAAAAAGAGAAACACATACCTTAATTAGAGTCAGTGACTATACGGAGAACAAGTTCGTCTGCTTTTTGCAAAGGGGTTGCGATATTGCCAGAACGCCCAAGCTCTTACAGGCTGACTGAAAAAAAATGTGGGTAGACTTAAAGGCGTTTAGCATTGAGGTCTACCCACTATCCTTTTCAATCAAAGCCAATCAGAGCTCAGCGTCCTTGTGACGTCACCGCTACTCCCGCACAAAAAGCAGACGGACTTGCTCTCCGCAGAGCCTATCTGCATGTTTATTTATTTTCTTTTTATAGAGCGGCTCTGACGTCACGCTGCTGCGGTGGCGCTGCTGTCGACTCGGCGCATGCGCAGAAGCCTCACTCGAATCTGGTTTCTGCGCACGCGCAGTGCGCGCACCTGGCGCGGACAGACAATTTGATTGAACAATTTCTCTTGTCAAACCCCTTCGTTTCCCCCTTTTGCGAGAAAGGAAGAAGCGGAAAGAAATAAACAGTGCTTGTTTCGAGGTCGCGGCCTCTGCTTCCCACTACTGCGAGATATTACTAATTTTGTTTTGTATCTTGTTTTTGTTTAAAGATTATTTGTTGGTACTAGAAACAATGTGACCTACATATTTTCCCCGAAGCGCAGTATAACGGGAGACCTGGGACAGAACCCGAGGACCAGAAACGACATTTCGCTACGATACTACCGTACGTACACGCTTCGAATCGAACGAGCCCACCGTTGCGAAAGGGTCATATCCGAAAATTTTCCGCCCGAATTCCCCACCGGTGAGGAGGCTTCTAGAAGCGCCCGAACTTGACCCCATGACCCAAATTCCGAGTGCCTCGGTTACGACAGAAACTAGGGTCGCGAGCCGGGCCAGCGTTCGTTTCATTTTTTTTTACACGTTTGATTTGTTTTGTTTCTCTTCGGGCGGGTGGTTTTCGACGTAGTTCGCCCGTAAACGCCCGTTGCATTAAAATATAGAAATAAGTCCCAAGAAGGCAAGGTTCGAGATACGAAGGAAACTTCGCGGCCCGCTCGAAGCAAGGAGTCCAAAAAAAGGATCGACGGGGGTAGAAAAAATGGCGGAGGACGGGGGAAAGCGCGGAGCGGCGGATACGGCGGAGAGGCGAGAGACCGCCTCCGGGTGACGTGGTGGCCCGTGACGTCGAGACGCCCCTCCCGCGGAGTTTTGAAAAGGTGCGAAGCGTGCCCCTTGGCCAGTGCCTTGGGCAGCGACAACACTGTGAGCCATGCGGTGCGCTACGTTGCTGGCGCTCCTCGCCACGCTGCAGTGGATCGCGTCGGCCGCACTGCTAGGCGGCTACTCCCAAGACGGTGAGTCTGGACTCTCCCACTCCGTACTTTATGGTCCTCCGTACTCCCCGCACACTCGGTTAGTCCTCACTACTCAGCGGTTTGTACTCTCCTCCGTACTCAGTTGTCTCCAGTACTCAGCCGTCTGTACTTAGTGCTCTCCTCCATACTGTCCGCACTCAGAAGCCTCAGTACTCAGCAGCCTGTACTCAGTACTCCTTTCCGTACTCTCCGTTTTCAGTAGTCCTTCTGCACCAAGCACTCGCCACCGTACTCTCCGAACTCAGTAATCCTCCCTACTACTCAGTCTGTACTCAGTCCTTTCTAGTGTTTATCGGTTGTCCTCAGAGCTAATCAGTCTGTGCTCAGTATGTTCAACTGTTTATCAATAGTCCTCGGTACTAATCAGTCTATACTCAGTACTTTCTACTGTTTATTGGTAGTCCTCAGTACTACCTAGTCTGTACTCAGTGCACTCACTCGACTGTTTATCTGTGGTCCTCAGTACTAATCAGTCTGTACTGAGTACTCTCCACTGATTATCAGTGGGCCTCGGCACTAATTGGTCTGCGTTCAGTATCCTCCTCTGTTTTCCAGTAGTCCTCGGTAGTCGGCAGTCTCTACTCAACAACGCCCTCTCCTCCCCCACCCCCCTTCAAGATAGTCCTCGGTGTTTAGCAGTTCGCATTCGGTGCTCTCTTCCGTGTACTATTTGTAAGCAGCATAGTGCTCGGTAGTCCTTCGCCGGGCAGGGCCGGCGGTAGAACACTGGGTAGTCGAGTGTAGCCCACCTGACACCTCCGGTTTCCAAATAATAGATATACCTGACTTTATTTAATTTATTTTGTTCAATAGCTACAGCGCCCTCTCGGGTCAGTATTGTACACTCTAAAGCCGCATTCGCACTGCCCGTGCGTGATGCAAAAGACGCACTGTTTACAGCAGACTTTGATGACAGAATTGTTTGTGAACGCGCCTCGAGCTCCTTCGAAGCATATGCTCCCTTCATACATGTGTGTGCTTCGAAAATGTCTGCGGACAGTTTTTGTATGACCAGTGTGACGTCATACAAGGAAGGCCTAAGACACTGACTGCGGACTGTCCCTTGTACGATGTATGGGCAGTGTGAATGCGGCGTGAACAAAACATGACTACACTGCTAGTCACGGCGGCGCAGTATACCAAAACTACGCTCTCAACCTCTTTTGCGCAGTATACGAAATATTAAGTTTCAACTTGACTTAAAAAGGTGTAACGATGAAAAGAAATATCTACGAAGTAATTCCCACGTATACTTTTGACAACCATTTCCGTCCGTCACAATCTGATCGGACATGCCGTTCCCTGTTGCGCAGTAATCAGAAAGAGAAAGAAAGAGAGGACAACATTTTTATGCGATAAGAACTGCCGAAGCTCGCACGAGTCATCTGTCGGAGAGGCAATATGATAGGCAGGATGGCAATACGAAGCGCAAGTTTGTCTGCTTCTGGCACAGGGTTGCGATGATGTCAGAACGCCGAACTCTTATTGGCTGATAGAAAAACAAAAATAGTGGCTAAACTTCGAGGCATCTAGCATTGAGGTCTACCCACTATCCTTTCAATCAGAGCCAATCAGAGCTCGGCGTCGTTGTGACGTCACCACAACTCCTGCGCAAGATGCAGACGAACTTGCGTTCCGCTATAGGTGCAGTATCTCTAGAAAATTTGGTGATTTTTTGTGTGTTGGTTTGTTTTTTGTGAGTGATTGGCTTAGCCGGTGATAAAAAAAACTCACGAAGACAACGACCACCATGACGATGCACTTTTGGCGTTGCTTGACTGGCTCGACAGGATCGTGGCGTTGATCAGCTGCTGTCGGACTTGACGTGAAACGGAGTATAGACCTTTTGCAGAAAATCGCCTGCTGCGCGCCGCCATCTTTGTCTGCTGGGCTGTGGAACGCCTTTTGAGCGTGCGCTGTAGCTCTGCTGTGCGGCATATCAGACGCTGCGCATGCGTCCACAGCTCGGTGAGTCAGCATGTTTCGCCCGGCTGATTAGCCATGCAAAGGTCTATAGATGCCCAAAGAACGTCAGGAAGGATCGAAATACCGTCGAGACAGATTGGAAAGGCCTGGACTCCCCGAGTCGTGTCTTTCCAAAGTTGACCGTCCAAGCAGTCAGCTTTATGAGCGGTAAAAAAGAAATGGTCCAAGCGCGGGCGAGCTGGGACGTATTCATCGGGATGTTTGAATCCCCGAGACCGGGAAGAAAACTCGAGGATAAATTAAAAGGGAAAGAAGAAAGGTGACAGATTAAGCGTATCAGGTATCTCTTTATAAGGCCCGGCGTACGCCTTGCTGCGCTGCTTCCTGTCTGCGTTTCGATGAGCGAGTGAGCTGCAGGTATCTGAAGTTTTGTGGAAAATCGGAGGAGGTGTGCCCAAAATCTGACGAACCATGAATCGATGCGTATTTCAAGGCCTTACGACGCCTAGAATAAGCACATTTACACGTACAATCTAACCTCCTCTCCAGGAATTACACCTTCTTTTTTTCAATAAAACCAAAACAATTTAATTGAAAAATAAGATATTTTTTTGCCCATACAATTTATATTACATATATGAAAGAACTATTTTACGTGTTATATACCTTGTGTGTGTTTTTATGTTATATCACACGGGTCAATTTCATGTTTTGTCACTGTCGTCCACTATACATTTTCCTGTCAGGTGGCACATAAATGACATTGTTATTTTTTCGCCTGTGTCGAATAATTTCCCAATTATCGATATTCTAATCAAAGAGCTGTGACGCGTGGAACTCGCAATATTTTCTGCGCAGCTCATACGCCTCATAACTGTATTAGATAAGAAAGATCGTCTTATACTTATCTTGAGATTTTTCTTTTCTGACAGTCTTTCCTACGCTACTGTGAAATATGGGTCGTGTAGACGAATAGGGTTTCTTTCACTAGGAAGGCGAGCGGAAACCTGCTTACCCAGGGGACACTCGATGAAGTTAGACGCCCACAAAGCAATCGAGGCGATTCGTAAAAATATTCGAATATTTACGATTCGTCATCCGCGCCTCGTCGCCGTGAGCGTTCAAACTGTACACGGATTAAGTATACGCTACCCCTGGAAACCCTTCTGGACACGAGAAAATTACTGCGGTGTCATCAATATGGCCATCTTCGCCTCCCCCCCCCCCTTTTAAAAAAGAAAACCGTTTATAATGTGAGTTGTTCCTAATAACGATACAAAAATGTTGTGTGTGTTTATCCAGTTCTTCTCCGAAGATGTGGTCTTTAGAATAGTTTGGTATCCGTATTGAAAAGTTTTAGAACCGAAGGCCCCTATGCAATCCGCCAAACAGCTCGGGGTGTCGATCTGCGCATGCGCAAAAATACTGCGCATGCGTGGTAGGACACCCCAAGCTGCTCGGGAGACCCGCGGCGTTCGGACCCCCATATTATATAACTCCCCATTAACGGAGTTCATATTAATGATACATCACTGTAATGTCGTTTTCAGCGAATTAATTCCCCCTCCACTCCCCCTGAATATGATACGTGCGTTGCCAAGCGAACATTTAATGCAATTAGCCGAAAATTACGTTCGCCACCGAATGAGTTCGGGGAAACTCTTTCGTAATTGCACTCGGACTAACTGAGTAACCTCGACGGCAGCGACGCGGTGAAGAGCAGCAGCGTGAAATTAAAATAACAAAAAAATGTTCAAATGAAATGTCGGTTACCTATGGGTGTTACTGCATATGCAAGTATTTATTTGTTTCTAGCATTCGGGGTTATTGCATCGGATATTAATTTTAGGGATGTAATATTGCTCCTTAAATAAGTATGAAAAAAAGAGAGATCCACTTTATTTTCTATCAGCCTTTCATTGACCGATGTTCTGATGACCGTCTTGATAATGGTGGCTCGTCTTGTTGCCACAGGCGCCATTTTGTTCATAAATTTACACCAACAGGCTTCAAACACAAACAAGGCAGCGCTAATAAAGGTTTGAAGCCTTTTCCAACCTTTAAAGGGATACTTCAACGAAATTTGAAATATACTGGTTGTGTTCTGAAATGGGCTGAATATGAGTTACAATCTCCATAAATGGAAATCGCACGTTTGCATTTTCAGCTTGATAGCTGTATGTTTCGTTATAAACAGCCCATTCTGTCAAGCGCTCGGAGAGCAGCCAGCGGAGAGCACGTGACATTCGGCGCAATCATGACGTATACTGTCTCGGGACGAGCAAAGCTAAGCCGAGGCCGGCGTCGACAAGGCGATTGCAAGCACAGCATCTAGCCGCCGCCATGTCTCTGCTCGTGCGGGCAGGTGCGTGCAATTACGAGTTTGCCAAAGCTACGTTCACGCGCACGCTGCACATGCTCGCACGCATGTTGCACCAATGAGGTTATAGTTCTAGGCGAGACAGGAATCGTCACTATACCTGTCAACGTTCCTACACGGACGTTACAAACGAGGCTTTATCGAGATCCACCGAGAGATTCGGGTGTACGATCTGATTACTGCACTCTTGAACACGTATAGACAAAGAAATAAGCGCCGAAATTTCGTCGTAATATCCCTTCATGTCTCGATTTTTGTTGTTGTTTTTTCAATAAGGTATTCAAATAGTAGTGAATTAGACTAATCATATTCGTAACGAGCGTATTGGTATAAATATACCTCTAACAGAAATAATAAAACAGTCCTCGTCCCCTTACTGATTTGTTCTTTCTGCTAGAAGTAGACTAACCATCATCGTACTTGAATGACATTAAAAAAACTGTGTGTGCCGGGGTCCAAGAATAATGTTCATTCGTAATCGGAATGATATTTACTAGAAACGACATTCATTTTCGCGTGTTCAATTCAAATGATACCCTTCTTTTACGGCTACGTTAAAAGCCTTTAGAACGAACTCCTTTAAAGAATCGGCGAACGAGTGCACGCCGATGAGCACGCGGTGGGTCGAGATCGCGATTTGGTTCCCCGAGCCCTCAAAAGAGTTCGTTCTGAAAGCCTTTACCCAGCCGGTCAAACAGGACTCTAAAGTAACCTTCCTAGATCAAAGTCAGTTGACAAGCTTTCCAGAACGCCTGGAGCTTTTTCGCGGCCCGTGCGCTCGGTGGTGCTCCAGCCCCCAGCCCCCCCCCCCCCCCCCTTCCCCCCAACGAATAGAGTTATTATAATGTACGCTAGAGGTTCAACTGGCGCTAGTGTCTGTGTGACCTCCAGGATGCAAATTGATGCAGACAGCAACCAGTCTACTCTTGCGGGGCGGGGCTCCTGTGCATTCATGGGGGAAAACGCGAGTGCATTTTGTCTCATCTCCGGAAAATAACGTGGATATTTTTCTTTGTATTTTGGGTCGTACCGAATAGTATGCACCTTTATTAGCATTGTATTAGAGTATACTAATTGCTTTAGTTACAGCATCTATCTTCATAAGCATTCATGGGGGAAAACGCGTGTGCATTTTGTCTCATCGCCAGAAAATAACGTGAAAACCTTTTGGTATTTGGGATCGTACCTAATAGTATGCACCTTTATAAACATTGTAATAGACTAATTGCTTTAGTCACAGCATCTATCTTCATCAGTGAACAATGTTAAACTTCGCTATACTTCAGGCCCAAACCAGTGTTCCATAGAAGGTGTGCAAACCCAAACGATGAATCTAAGCAAAATAAACCATCGAAGGGAATATAGTGTGTGTTCAAGGTTCGCCAGCATTCCGGTGACGCTTGCATATTGCTAATATGTCAGTCCTGTCACATATATGAAAAATTACGTCGTGATTTTTACGAACGGTTAAAAGAATTGAAAACTTGTAAAGAATGAAGTGCGTAAACCATGAAAGGTGTCTCTTTTAATATTTTCTATGCCGGGCAGCTTTTAAGTGGAACTTGTTTTCTGACTTCTTCCTATTTTCAAGTATTTCGAGCGTTCCTGTGATGTTACGAACGCAGAATGGGCACCTTCGCAACATATGCACGAGCTTGAGATTAAAGCGAGACTTACTTATTTTCAAATCGGTCTAGAGTAAATTGGCTTTCAGTTTATTTCGATCGTCTATATTTAGGCAGAGGGGTTTACTCATCTAGTGTTACTGCGTAGTTCTTGCCGTCTCTCTAGGTTTTCCACATGTCCCTCGTTCGCTTGCTACGTAAATCCCCAATCCAGAAAAGCGCCCACGCCGTGTTTATGCTACTAGTGCCCGACAGTGCACATTTATGCATGCATGAGGCTGTTGGAGCACTGCGTTTAACTACATACCATTGACAAAAACTCACTGTAGCTGACCAATATTTCTTTTTACCTGGTTGAAAAATGTTCCAAACTATTTACTACCTTATAGTTGATCGTAATGTTTGCTCTTATAATCGAGCGCAAAGAAAAATACACCCGACTTTCCCCGTACACTCGCTTTTCCAGTACAAATGCATTACCCGCTTTCCCCGTAGAAATGCATTTCCGGAGGACAATTTTCGACTGGTTGCTGTCTGCTTCAATTTGCAACAGCACACTACAACAAAAGCAAAAAAGATAGAACCAGCCGAACCTCCAGCATACATTAAAATAACTCCATGGCCCAAATGTACAGGAGGCTGCGGAATCCGTGGAACGTAGGATGCAGATTACCTGCGGTGGAAAGGAATTCTATCGGGATTTTTATGGTAAACATAAAGTTTGCGCAAAAGTCGGCGCAAAAACTAGCGTGGTTCGAAAACGGTCATTTTTCGTTGTCCACGGAGGCGTTGACGCCGGTGGCGCCAGGAATGCTATCCGCCCACACCTGCTCGCGTGCAGGCAACAGAGAAGAAACGATTTTAAACGCCTCTCTTTCGTGGAGCTTGGGAGTACACTCTAAAAAAGAATGCCTGCGCGTCTACTTACCCGCAGAACACTCGAAGAGCCAATCTCTGCGATGTACGAAATCAGCTCAGCGAAGGATGAGGCGGAACATCCGTTTAAACCTGAAAACGAAGTCTGCGCTGTGACATTGCGCAATGCAAGATTGGCTCTTCGAGTGTTTTGCGGGTAAGTAGACGCGCAGGCATTTTTAGAGTGTATTCACTGGCGGCCATTGCGGTGTGAGCGACTGCTGAGCGAGTGCTGACGTCGAGCTACCAGAGTTCTTATGCAACGTGCATTCCGCACCATACGAGATTGGCGGTCCTAGCAGTCTATTAATGTAAGCGCGTTCTGAGCATGCGCTCTAAACATCACCCTCAAATATGGCTCCAGTGAATACCACCTATAAAGTGCTATCGTGAAACATTGTCTGAAGAAGGCCGTTCATTCGTGACACATATAGTCGACGCAGTATGAAGAATGGCGCCACTCGTACTTGAGTAGAAAGTAAGCGGTGCGTTTTCGACGACGTGGGGAGACATCGGGATTGTGACGACGTGGTTCCATCTCGGCGACCCCTGCATATTATATTGTGAAGCAGCTGAACGTTCGCATGGAGAACGTTCAGCGCAGTTCAGCCCTATTTTATTCACACGCACAGTAAAAACAAATTCTCTTTTAGTTTCTGGAACATGAGAGTTAATGTGAGAAAATCGCGTCCAACTTGCAGACGATGACGCCAAGACGTATACTATTTACTATACTATTACTCTTGGAACTGTGCTTCGTTTGGGCAGGGTCACGTAAGCGCTCCCGTAGGAGCGGTAACTTTCGTAAGTTGTGTACGACGACGTGGGCAAGTATAGAAGGGAAGGCACACGTTTACGTTCCCCTAAGATATACTCCGAGATTGTCATGACATTATGTCTGATGGGGTGAATTACCTATTTTGTTTTGGCTGTCTTTCGGCAAGCAGCGGATTGCTGCTTCTAGAGGGTTGTATGCCGCCTGCGTTGCGTAGTTTGCAAAGAACCCAGACTGCAACGCCGAGGAACCAGGGTTCGAACCCTGCTCAGCCTGGCTCTTTGCTTTCGCCAATCAATGTCTCTTCTGGAAGGTTCTAGCCCATTTTCGGCTGTCATTGTGTGTTCCGGTTTCGAACATTCCTGAACGCACCTCGTGTATAAATGCAGCGGCAGCGAGCTGTTCTGAGAGAGTCCGAGCCGCCCTTCCGTCCTCAAAGCAAGATGCTGGTACCTTATTTTTAAGTTGGTAGGCAAACGTACACCTCATTAAATTATTATTTTCAGACTTAAACGTTCACTATCCTGCTTTTATACGTAACCCTGCAATGCCGAGTGACTGGCTTAGGCTGCCTGTCAAAACTTCCCAATCCTCAGTTCGCTGAGGAGGCGAATTTCCTCCATTGGTCGGGCAAGTAGCCTCCAAAAACGCTTCTTTTCGCGTAAATACATTTTGCCCTGCTTCGTAAGTTCCTCTGCAGGAGTTTATTCGAGGCTGTCAGATAAGCCGTCCGCTCACAAAGGTACGCGCACTCGAAAATAAAAGGTATCAAATGATTGGAAAAACGCAATAATCGTATTCATAATTATTATTCGAGGTCATATTTATAGAAACCTGGCCCATATGCTACAAAAACCGGGCAACCAGGAAGCGGAGCCGGTTTTCAGACTACAGAATAGAACCGCCTTACATTGTTTTCTTTCTTTGAATTACCGATATCTCTGAAAAGGGGTGAATATTTCATTTTGCTACCAACTCAAGTGTGCGCGTTCAATAATCACGGCGTGTTAATTTAGTCTCTTCGATATTCTGAGGAGCTAACGGTCGTGCATAGCGATGATGCGCTTCGAAAACGCACAATTATCCTCTACAGGTCATGGTATTGCCGTGAAGTGCATGTTGCTAGGGCTTCGATTGGTGTTGGTGGGCATGGACTCGACGCGCATGACAGCGAAAATCAAGTTCGATGGCGTCTTTCGCTCGGTAGAGATCTACAGCGTGAGCCAAAAGGATCGAACGAACCTTAAATAAAAGTGAAAATAAGTGGCGCACTCACCTACACTGTTATTTAACACAAAGATGCAGTTGGGTGGTCCATTTGTCTTCTCGAAAATATAAAACAGAAACATTGCTTTGATCAAATGTTACAACTAAAAAACCAAACTTTCCCGTGGCCCAGTATTCAGTTAAGCCTTTTTGTTGGATGTTGGAGCGTTGTATTGGACGAAATAAGGAATGAAAGGAAGCAAAATTTTGAACTATTTGCTTCAACCCCTTTATTGTTTCCGTTAAATGGGACGTGTCAAACGTCCACAAACAGCATGGTTTTTTTTTGTGTGTATTTTCGTTTTGCGTTGCTACAAACTAATTATTATCAAAATACAGTGAGTGTGCAGGCGAGCTGGTGGATGGAGATCATGTTGAAAATTACCCGAGACTGTGGTAAAAGATGCGAACTACTTGATAAAAAAAAGAGACGCAGGTAAAGAAACGTCTCTTTTTTCCCACTAAGTTCCCATACTTATACCACAGTCTCGGGTCATTTTCAACATGATCGGCAAAAGAACTGCATACTGAGCCATGAACTTTTCGTCTGTTAGTAGTAACTTCAATTCAGGACAAATTACTTTTTCGTATTTTCAAAAATCAAATGCACCTCCCAACTACACATTTGTGCTCTCTTACAGCGTCGGAGCGTGCAGAAATGGATTCTTGAGATTTATTTCAAGTGGGAGGAGTCTTTGGTTGCAACGGTGTGAAAAAGAAATGTGTTTTACTCCGCCAATTTTACACCACTGCTCAGCCAACAAACGGACAGAACGCGACAACAACAAAAATCAATAGAGAAATCAAACACATATAACATCTCCCACAGATGTTGTCCTTCAAAACTGTGAAAACAATAGGACCGGAAATGATTTTCGGCCCCTGTCATGGCGACCGGAAGTTTCCTCAATACCATCTATTGGAACACTGGGGTAGACAATTTTAAGGAGCGAGGATATGAAGGAAGCGCTAAAGCCGAGTAGGATCGTTGAGTTGGCGAAATTGCTAGAGAAGTGAAAGGCTACATACAAGCTGGTCAGAAAGTATCATAGCCTAAACCACGAGACAAGAAAAAATTTAATTTCTATTTTGCGTCGTGTTGTTGTGTCTGTTTTTGTTTTTGTTCTTTTATATAAGTGTTTATATTGTGAAAATGCTACTGTCTTACAAAGAGAATGGAAAAGGCCAGAAAAAACTTATGAACAGCTTCAGACTGCAAACGAAGTTACATATAATATGAAAGAAAACTTTAAGAGTGTGATATGAGTGGAAGTTGTTGTTGTTTGGGGGTTTTATGGCGCAACAGCAACGGAGGCCATACTGCGCCAAACAAAGTTAAAAAGGAAACAAGCTGTTATCGTTACTGTGCTACAAAATAATAATTGGCTATGCGGAACTAGATCTGATTAATAAAACCTGTGTTAGTAATAAAAGTCAACACACGGTCAAATGGGATGAGGGGATATTCTCCCAGTAAAAGAGCAGGATGGAATGGGATTTGGAAATGAAACAATTCAGGAAAGTGAGTACGACGTTCATTGTCTAGAGCTGGACAGAGCCACAAGATATGCATGATGGTAAGTGTATCCCCACAATGTATCACACACCGGTGGGTCCTCCCCACTAAGAAGATATTTGTGCGATATGTAAGAATGACCGATTCGAAGACGACACAACAATACTTCATGAAATCGGTTCCTGTGAGAAGAGCTCTCCCAGAGCCCAAGAACCGGCTTTGTAATATGAAGCTTATTGTTGCACTCCATGTTCCATTCAGACTGCCATAAACGAACAAGGGATGACTTTATTAGAGGTTTAATGTCTTGGTGTGGCAAACAGGCGTGAGACAGGGGAAGATTACCTGATGATGTAGCGAGTCTGTCTGCTTCCTCGTTACCTTTTATTCCCATATGACTGGGCACCCAACAAAATTTTATATTTAGGCCTCCATGTACAGCTTTATTAAGCTTATTTCGTAGTTGCTGCACCAGCATATTTTTAGTAGCACTCAAAGAGCATATTGCGGTAACAGCACTCTGAGAGTCTACAAATAGCACAGCCTGTTTTATTTTAGCCTGGAGAATATAATCTATGGCCATAGATATTGCATAAACTTCAGCTGTAAAAATGCTCGAGAAAGTATTTAGACGTTTCACTTTAATAAAACAATCGGAATGCACGGCGCTGCCAACAAATGACGACGTCTTAGCACCATCAGTGTAAAAATGAGTGTAACCTTCATACTTCTTCTCAAGCTCAAAAAATTCCTGTTGGATGATAAGGGCAGAGACGCTATGCTTATTAAACCTTGTGAGAGCCCAGTCACAAGCAAATGGCACTATGTCCCAGGGGGCAACACAGTCTACATTCTGCATAAGACTAACTTCGTCCAAACAAAGATCAAGTGCGGAACAAAATTGCTGTACTCGGAAACTTAACGGTCTTACGATGCTTGGCTTATTTTCAAAGAGGCGGCAAAATCTAGATTTTTGGAGGGAGTGGTAGGTTGGATGATTACGGTTCGCAAGTATCTTGTAGTAATATGTTAAGCTTAGATGTTGGCGTCTTTTCTCGAGTGACATCTCATTTGATTCAGCATACAGGCTGAGGACCGGGGACGTCCGAAAAGCACCTGTTGCGAGTCGCAGTCCGAGGTGATGGACTGGATCCAACATCTTGAGCGCAGACGGTCGTGCAGAACCATAAACTGGAGCCCCATAGTCGAGCCGGGAACGAACAAGAGCGTTGTAAAGACGTAGAAGGCATTTTCTGTCAGATCCCCAGTTTTTATGGGCAAGGACTTTTAGAATATTTGCGGTTATGAGACATTTTTCTTTGAGTGACTTCAGGTGAGAAATAAAATTTAGCTTTTTGTCAAAGGTGACACCTAAGAACTTGTGCTCTTTTCTGACAGGGATGCAGGTTCTTTGCAGTTTCAGGGATGGTTCTAGTGACAGACCACGGCGTAGTGAAAATGGGACGCAGACGCTTTTCTCGGGAGAAAACTTAAAACCATTTTCATCTGCCCACTTGGCAAGCTTATTTATGGCAAGCTGCAGCTGGCGCTCACAGCTCGAAAGATTGCACGACGATGCTGAGATCTGGATATCGTCTACATAAAGCGAGTATGCAATGGACGGCGGCAAAACCTGGGCGAGAGAATTCATTTTGATTATAAAAAGTGTAACGCTCAGAACACCTCCCTGGGGGACGCCGTTTTCCTGAACGAACGGATCCGACAATACGGTCCCAAGTCGAACCTGAAACGTCCTCCCTGTTAGGAAATCTTTTATGCACTGCAGCATACGACCGCGAATTCCATAGCCATAAAGGTCTTGGAGGATGCCATATCTCCATGCCGTATCGTAGGCTTTTTCTAAATCAAAAAAGACTGACACACAATTCTGCCTATTCACGAATGCTTCACGTATGACCGTTTCTAAGCGCACCAAATGATCCAAGGTCGATCGTCCTCTACGAAAACCGCACTGATTGTTATCCAAAATGTTTTCCTTTTCTAGAACGTACACCAGCCGCCTGTTTATCAGTCTTTCATAAGTTTTCCCTAGACAGCTGGTTAAAGCGATCGGACGGTAACTAGAGGGCAGAGATGGATCCTTACCTGGCTTCAGGAGAGGGATAATGTGTGCCCGTTTCCAAGCCGCTGGAAAACAAGCCCTTTCCCACAAGGAATTAAAGAAATTAAGAAGGGATTCAAGAGACTCTGTAGAAAGATTACGCAGCATTTCGTAATGCAGTCCATCGGGTCCAGGGGCAGAGATCTTTTTGATATGTAGGGCACTCTCTAGCTCATACTGCGTGAAAGGCTGATTATAAGATACGGCATTTGATCCCGTTGTGACTATATTATGTTGCTCTGCACGTCGTTTAAACAACTTGAAGGAATCAGAATAGCTAGAGGAGCTGGACACGGAATAAAAGTACTCCCCAAGGACGTTAGCTGTATCTTTCAGTGATGCAGATGGAGGGTTGAAAATGGGGATCGTAAAACCCCTATAGACCCCTTTGATTTTCTTGAATCTATCCCAGACCTCCTTAGCAGTTACAAAGCTGCTAAGAGATGACACATATTTCATCCAGGTTTTCCGTTTCGATCGCTTACGGGTCCACCGGGCTTTGGCTTTTCGTTTTTAAACTCTACCAGGTTTCTTGAGGTGGGATACCGCCTGAACTTGCCCCATGCCTTATTTTGCTCTGTGCGCGTAATGGCGCACTCCTTATTCCACCAGGGTTTGCACTTGCGTGGCAGAGTACCGGTAGTTTGGGGAATCGACTGCTGAGCGGCGTTTATTATTTGCTCTGTCACATACAATGTGGCCTCATCCGCACTCATGGAGGAAAACAGGGATGTATCCAACGTGGAGTTTAACTTAAAAAGAGACCAATCAGCCTTGTCCAACTTCCACCGAGGCATTCGTTTTAAAAGGGTGGGAAGAAAAATGTCGCTCTCTAAAACAATAGGAAAGTGGTCACTCCCAAAAGGGTTATTAAGAACCTGCCAAGAAAAACAAGGCAGTAATGAAGGTGATGCAATAGATAAATCAATAGATGTAAATGAATTGTGAGCTGAACTAAAAAATGTAGGCTCTCTACTATTAAAAAGACATAATTGGGATGATAATAAAAACCGTTCAATTACTCTGCCTCGAGAATCGAGACGAGCACTGCCCCACATGGGATGATGGGCATTAAAATCACCTAAAATTAAAAAGGGTTGAGGGAGTTGTCCCACAAGACCCTGTAGGTCATGGAGATGCAGGGGAACATTTGGAGGCAAATAAATAGAAACAACTGTTATAAGACGGTCTAAAAGAACACGTACCGCTACGGCTTCCAGTGGGGTGCACAGTGGGACCTCGGAGCAGGCAACCCCACTCTGCACAATCACTGCCACGCCCCCAGAAGTGGAATTAAAACGATCTTTACGAAAAACTTGATGGCGCCTTAAAATCTGTGTATGATGAGATTGAAGATGAGTTTCTTGTAATGCAAGGGCAATAGGCCGAAGATCATCCATAAAATAATTAACGTCATCAATATTAGGTAAAAGACCACGACAGTTCCACTGCATAAAATGCAAATTCTTCATTTATCTAAAAAGGTGAAATGGAAAATTAAAATGAGAGAGGCAATGAGAAAATTGAAAATATTAAAAGAATGGTTATTTGGGAGGAACCACTGGCTTTTTCCCTTTGGGCTTCGGAGTCTGCCACTCCATGTCATCCTGGTCGGATGCAAGAGTGGGTGACTCCGAGGTATCATCCATTGCCTCCACTTCTGGAGGCGAGCCTT
>JAZHYW010013636.1:0-25378 GCA_037355805.1 Ixodes ricinus | reverse complement strand
AATTCATGAAAACGAACACAAAAAGCACTGGCTGTTTGGTTCCATTTACCTAGATATCGAGGCGAGCTTGGCTAAATAATTTAGGACAGCTTGGACGTTGGTCAGTTATTCTCCAACATATTAGGTACGAAATAATAACATATTTCTGAGCAAAAAATTTCTATGGAGCCTCTTTAATAGCCGTAGTGTACACACCTTCAGCAGGCACAATCAAGGTGCAGGGTATGTCGGTGCAGCTGGTCGAGCACGCGTTGCAGCTCTCTTCGGCATAGAGCAGCAGTGCTGCAATATGTTGGCAGGACTGGCTTTTCCTGGAAAATCGAGGCAGTCAACCAAGACCAAATTAGCGGGATTATAACTGCAAGCGTAACAACAGCTCTTGATTGCCTTCGTTGTGCACAGGCTGTCGGTGCATGACTGAGACACGCATTGTTTACACTACCTAAGCCGGGAGCAAGCACTGCGAGCATGAGAGATAAACCAGCATGAGGTTGCTACACGCTGGGCTTTGTCTTAGCCAATGTAACTCGCGTGTATTCGATCAAATGAACCTGGGCGAACCAGATATAGCTCCCAGGTTTCAAGGAGTGACCGATCTCGCTGCTTTTGCGTTGGGGATAGCGTGAACGCAACGCGATTAGCCTCGCGTATAATAGGTTTGCGCATGACTTTTCATGCACGTATAAGCAAAATATCGCTCACCCAGCAACACAGCTGCAAGTGCCGCCGATGACGCTCCCGGTGCCCCTGGCGAACCACGCCGAGACTGTGTACGGCGCCTTCTTCATTGATGGCAGGCAGACGCCCCGGACGAGACAGATCCGAGAATCGTCCGATGTGTTCCATCGGACGTTCCGGACGTACCCTTCTTCTTTGAAGGCCCATCCCCGGTGAGCTTGTCGGAGCGAGTCCGTCTTGCGGTGAAGGTACCGCCACACTTCGTCTTGAGACAGGTTGGCGAACGGCGGAGCGTTCTCAGTCCAGCCGTCGGGTGGGAACGGGAACGGGATGCTGCCGTCCTCGGCCATCCTCAGCAGTTGTCGAAAGGTAGCCGAGCTACGAAAACTAGGCGCAAATCCGGCGTGCAAGAACGATGGACCTCGCAACGTGTACAAATCAAGCCTAATGGCGGGCGTGTTTTCATACGAAGAACGCCTCGAACCCAGTTTTCGCTAGTTCGGACATCTCCCAGCAGGTAGCGCCACTTCTGCGGAAAGAGGTGGATTGTCAATTTTAAACCACGTTATCAACTCGCTCACCCCCTGCAGACTCGCGTACAGAGAGTGAAGTCAAGCAATGAGAGACGGGCCTTTGATTGGTTCGGCGAAAGGCAGTCAGTTTAGGGTGAACGTAGTGTAGCCCAGAAGCAGGCTAGCTGTGCCGATTTCGAAGCAGAGTTGTCATTTAGAAGGTGGTCAGATTTAAGGTGGCAAATATTTTGGCTGACCTATTTTGGGTTGATGGACCAATAAGATCCTTGCTAATTGTTCTCAGTTGCACCTTAATAAGTACAATATTGCAGCAGATTAACATGTGATTGTGATGAGTTTTTTCTAGGGCTACAGTGAAACCCAATTATATCGAACCCGGTTAATTCGTACTATCCTTTGTATCGAACTATTTGTGAGCAGACGTAGCTGCAATAAAAATGCATAGCGAAAAGTGAGGTTACACTGAACGAAAATTCGCAGCGTCTCCCGATAGATCGAACTGCTCTGCAAGCTGGCTTTCCACGCCGAAGTCCGAAATGTCGCTGGGGAAAAGCCAGTTTAAAGAAAAAACAGTTCTTCTTTTTTTGTTTTTTTTTTGGGGGGGGGGGGGGGCAATTGATTTAACCGCCCGGACGAAAAACAAATCTCCTTTGCGTAGGGAGAGGGTGAGCCGGTGAGACCTTGAAAAGCGAAGAAGCGGCCACTGAATAGCCGCATGGAGCGTCCCTCATGGCCTACAGACGCTCTTTCGAGAGTAACCGTTTCTAAATGAGGCGTGCTTGTTCGTTGTCAAATTTATAAAAACTTTTATATAGAATTAATTACTCTCTAGATCAAACCGGTAAACGGGGTTTTCCGAGTTCAACATAAACAGGTGACTTTACAGCGGTGCATATGAATAATTTCCACGTTCTTTTTATTTTCAGATGCCTCTGACATGTACATCGCGCAAGCACCCTGGGATGTGTCGCCTAGGAAACGGAAGGGTCTCATGAACAAGTATATCACGAAGCAGCTTCAAGTTATCGACAGGAAGCTGCAGTTTTAAGCTACTTCAGGGAACTAACTGAGTTTTCCTGTTGATGTGATGACAGTGCTGGGTTATTTGCTTTTGTCAGGTGTGTAATATATCTGTTTCGTCAACTGTACCTGCTTTCGAGTCCTTGTTTTAGTTCCTTTGCATGCTCTTCTCAGGAAGGGTGTCAGGATTTCATTTCAGTGGAGAGCCTTGGAATACGAAAGGTAGACCGGAGGTTGCCAGCTCCCCTTTTTCTGAACAGGAATTGTACGGGTGGACCAGCATCACGGGTGGACCTGCATAACGGGTCGACCCGCCCAACGGGTCGACCCGTATAACAGATCGACCCGTATCTGGTCGGGTGCTCCTGTTTGCGACCCGTTCACATACAGGACGACCTGTTTGCATACGGGCCCCGTATGTCCAGGACATCATATGACCCAAATGGGTCGACCCGTAGGACGGCAGAAAACAGAACAAAATCGTAGAGATAATTATAGCAAAGTTTTGTAAATTTATCTCAACAACCCAAGTATTGTGAAGCTAGACGAATCTTGCAGTGCAACAAGCCTCACTCGAATTGCAGGCACCTTAGTCTGGCTTACAACCTGATAACTTGGAATGAGAGACAGTGGCGTAACTAGGGGGGGGCAGGGGGTACAAGTGCCCCGGGCGCCGCTTGGGAGGGGGCGCCGAGCCGAGTCCACCCCACATGTGCCCAATGGAAAAAAATGGCAGCGGGGCTACGTGAGGGGCGCGAAATTTCATTTGCCATGGGCTATGAGGGGCGCAAATTTCATTTGCCATGGGCGCCGTCATAACTAGTTACGCCACTGATGAGAGAGCCACCACTTTACCCAATATTAAACTTGTAATGAACAGCTAATTAAACTCTAAATATATAGATTCGATAAACAAAGTGAGCATGGTGATAAAAATCTGCATTACTCACAATAGCAAGTTAAAGTAGCCGTCAGAACGTTAAACTCCGCTGTAGAAACAGAAGTGCTAAAAGTATAACATTTGACAGAGATCTGTCTGGTTGGGAGTGATTAGTTAATAAAGGTATTGACTTTGACAACACATGCATCATTGACGTTGAGGCAAATCCCCTAAAGATACTGTTTCTTAATTCTGGCATATCCAAACAACGCCACAGAACATCAATCCGTCTCGTAGCTTTACCATCCGCATATGAGAACGGGCTTCCTCACTTTATTGAAAAAGGTACAGCCATAGAAGAAGAAAAAATCAGATGTGATTCGTGGCGCTGTACGCAAAAGGGCGCCTCCGCGGTGGTAAATAAAAAAGACGACAAAGACGATGCCTGACTGGGCCAGTCAGAGTGGTCTACGTCCTCGATCTTGTCCTTGATCTTGACTCGGGCGATTGGTACGGGAGTGGATTATCACAACCGGCGATGAGCGATAGAGAACGGTGGCGCACGTCTTACCTATTTGTCCCGCATCAACTCCAGCAGCCGTGCCTGTCATCGGGAAGCTGGAACCGTTCGACTCGGCTACGTCGGATTGGACCGAGTATCGCTAACGCGTGGAATTGTGCTTCGCCGCGAACGGAATCGCACCAACGAAGAGGATTGTCGTGTTTCTGACGTGCTCCGGGTCATAAAACTACTCTCTGCTGCGGAGCCTGCTCGCCCCTACGAAGCCTGCCGATACAACAATGGCTGCGATTTTCGAAGCTTTGAACAAGCACTACTTGCCAAGGGTATCGGAGGTGGTGGCAAGCTTAAAGTTTTTCTCGGCATCGGCGGGACGAAGAGCTGGCCAACGATTACATCGCATCGCTGAAGAAGCTTGCCGACGACTGCAAGTTCGCATCATTTCGGGAGCGGATGCTACGGGACCAAATCGTGAGCGAAATCAACGACGTCTCGATGCAGACTTGCCCGCTGGAAACGGCCGAGTTGGACTTTTGGACCGCGAGGAACACCGTAATCGCCATGGAGGCTTTTAGGAAAGATTCCCGTGCATGACGTGCTCAGCTGGCTCAAGCGACGCCTGTGCAGGCCAGGGAGTCTGCGAATGTTGTAAAGACTAAGCGGACCAAACAGCAGGCAAGTGGTTCTTGCTTCCGGTGTAGGGGTAATCATCTAGCACACCAATGTCGTCACGTGGGCAGCGTCTGTTTCAAGTGTGAGCAGAGAGGGCATTTGGCATGGGTATGCAGATGAAATACATCTGAAACGGAAAAGGCGAGAGCCAGGAGTGAATCGATACTTGTCCACAACGTAGATGACGACCTGGCAGCGCCGGAATACAAACCAGGAACGCAGGAGCCGTACAACCTTTGGGTGCTTCAAGCGGCCGGACCAGAGCCAGTGCGTGTCGAAGTTGTCGTCAACGGAGTGACATTGAACATGGAGTTGGATACCGGTGCCAGCAATAGGAAGCGAGAGGATACCATGAGCGAGAAGTTTACGGAGCTTTCCCTTCGGCGACGCTGAAGCCATCAGACGTCCAGTTAAGAAGCTTCTTTGGCGACATCAAGCCTGTGATGGGCAAGCTTGAGGCAACCGTGAGCCTCAGCGAAAACGAGTGCGTCCTTCCCTTGTTTGTCGTAAAGGGCCCGTGTCCTACGCTGTTCGGAAGATGCTGGATGAGGGAATTTAAGCTAGGAATTGCCAAGTCAGAAGTCGTCAACGCTGTGACGTCCGTGGAGGAAGCGGTTAACCAGTTCCATGAAGTATTTTCGGAAGGACTGGGTACCCTTGATGGCGTGGCCGCCCAGATTACCGTACACGAGGGTGCTGAACCAAGAGTTTTTAAGCCGCGAGTCGTCCCTCTCGAGTTCCGAGACATAGTTACTGAGGGGTTGCACAGGATGGAGCGCTAGGCCGTCATTCGAGAAGACGTCCGAATGGGCCGCGCCCATCGTTCCCGTAGTGATGCGAGATGGCCGTGTTCGCCAGTGTGGCGACTTCAAGATAACAGTCAGCCCTGCGACGGTGCTCGAGTCGTACCCGATTCCTCGCATCGAGGAGCGATTCCTCGCATCGCGAAGGGTGTTTAGGAACACCCACCGCGGAATATCCGAATTTTTTATCCCCCTCCACGCGAAAAATTGGATTTTAAACCCTTCTTAAAGTGCTTCCTCAAAAAACAGAATTTGTGTTGCAAACATTGGCAACCGCGAAAGCTCTGACGTAACATCAGGTAAAGAGCTGCCTTGCGGTGTCTCCCGACTGCTGTACTGTAACTTTTCCTTTTTTTATTCGTTTACACTTGTTGCTTTGTCAGACTAGATCCTCGTGGATTTAAGGGGACTTTTGTTGTGCGGTTGGTTGAAGCAACCCTTGGACTGCAGACAAACGATGTCTTGTCGCCGTGTGAGCTCTCCGCGTGCGAATGTGGTCGCGACCTGTCAGGTTCCAGGTTGGTTTCGGTTTCGCCGCATAAATATATTTTTAAAATACAACTGTTCCTCTGACATCAATGTTTCAATATCTTGCAAGACATTTAAATAGTCTAAACGTCTATACTCACAATAAAGCTCACCTTTAACGCTATTTTTATGCAAAATGGTTTCGGTTTTGGTTTTGCAGCATAGACATTTTTTTTGTAACTACTGCTCTACGCTCAATTCCTTATGATCTCACAAGACAATGCCTTCAAATGTCTACGTAGGGTGTAGAGCATATTTTTTAATCCTCTCTTACACAGTAATGATTCTAATCGATGTGATTCATCTCGTGGACTCCAGCTTTGTCCTCAACATTAATTTATATGGCGTGCAAGTACGGCTGCTAGTAAGCAAGCGGCGAAGGAAATATTTTCGCGCATCTCGTGCGTTTATTTACCCGCCAATGCGCTCGAAGGATCATGGCCCCTGCCCAGCTGATATAGGTTTTCTGTAATTGATATTGTCCATTGATAGGTGTGCCCCTTCTTTATATTTGTTACTTTCTTGAAAGCGTGCTGATGTTCCTATAACAACCAGGTGTTTATTGTTATCCCACATCTCAGACGCCTTGGGAACCATCCAGCAGGGAGCCCCAAATTTGTCGAGTTTCAACACTTTTGTTATTGATACAACTCATCAGCACATTTGAGCTAAAACATTTTATGATCACCATCCTGTCTATTTTTATAACTAAAAACTGAAGCCTTCCAACTACATGAATATGTTAAGACAAAGTTTTGTTCAGAACTGGCGCGTGGAACGATTACGCAACCAACAAGTTTCAAAGAAAACTATTTTTTCATGTTCGAAAGGAAAGTAAGGAAGTGCTATCCGGAGGCCTGGAGAGCAGTTCTCATCTAACGTTTCGATGGTTAAGTTCGTAAGAAAAGTAAAAGTGTTAATCGGTAAACATTCCTAAAGCCTACAAGCCAAGAACTCACCCTCCTCAATCCAGAGTGGATCAGCGACATCACCGTGTAAACGGTGCAGTGGAGTTGGTGCGACAATGGACATCACACAAGCGCCGTGTGAATAACGTATACTTTGCGAAAATGAGGTACGCCTAGAGGTCACCGGTTTCAAAACTTTGTTTCAGAAAATAATAATAAAAGGGGATACGCGCACGTCCAGAGACCACAGGTTCCACGGCATAGTCACAGAATTTCCCCTGAGCACTTGCCGCAGCATTGAGACTGCCAGAGATATAATGGCTTGGAATTACGGATTATCTTTACTATTCATGGCAATGCTCGGTAACAGATACCGTCAGAAACATAGACAGCCTCGGCAGTCCTCTTCGCAAAGGTGTTATAACTCTTTGCGAAGAATGATATGTCAATCCGAGGAACGCACGGATAGTTGCTCCAAGCTCACGGCTGTCTTGGAATGATATCTCGATAAAAGTCGTGTTTTCTTCTTTTGTTGTTGTTGCTATGACAAGAACGCAATTGAACCGAGAACAACATAATATAGAGTATATGGAGAAACAAAATACAAAACACTCATCGAAGAACATATTTCAAACCCCGCGTACAAGAAGTGCCTGCATAGCCGACGATACCATGGCTGATGTTACGTCACGCGAAACGGCAGGACGTCAGCCATTGACACTGGCAAAATTCGGGTGCAGTTTCGTACATACGCTGATGACTAGTTTAATTAATATCCAAACATCATATATCAAAATAAAAATGACGTTTGTCTATATGAAGGCTCCCTAGACCTAACGAGCGCAAAAACTTAAGTAATTCCGGTTTAGACCGGACAATCCCTTTAAAGCGGCCCTGCAATCATATTTAAGCGTCTACCTTTTTTGCGGTTTCCACGTCTCTTGGGGTTCGGGCAAGCCAGCGGACACGGAGAGAGTAATTAAATATCAGTGCGTCATATTTTAACCGGACGACGCGGAAACCTCCTCCACCTACGAGGGCGACCCCCGTTGCCGAAAGCGCGCGATATGTGACGTCTTAGGTCCTGGCCTTACTACTGGTCAGAGCCGCTAAGAGCTTTTTTTAGTCGAGATACAAAATATAAGTGTCGCGAACCGTTTCAATTATGTATGAAAGTAGTTTTTGTTCAGTATTTTAGATCAGAAAGGAACAAATGCAGTTTATAAAGTACGGAAACAAGAAATGACCCGTCGACATACCCGCCACCAAGCGGTGGAAAAGGCGGCGCATACTAGAAAGGAGTAGTGGGATCAGGCGCCGACACGGAAAGGTCCCGGATGTACGCGGCGGCGCTGCGGTCGTATACCGGCTCGAAGATCCGACCGGCTCCGAGCGTTCCGAAGGCCTTCGGCGCGGGCCCTGCTGGCGATTTGGCCATTTGGCGGTATGGCAGCGCGAAGTGGCTCCCGTTCTGAACTGATCTTTACCCCGTGTTTGCTGTTGTTTGTGGCCAATGAAGTGTTATGCCGAAATAGTCTTTAATCGCGCAGTAAATGCAATGCGAGCCGCCCTGGCCGCCCGCTGCATACAGCCTATCCAACACATGCTTTAGTGGCGCCCTCTCGAGCCGTCGACACGGAGTGCGGCAGCCGTGAGCGCTCGTATGGCTCACTACCCCTCCTCTAGTTCACGGCCACTCAAGCCAGGACCTACGACGTCATGAAGCAGGTTATTTTTTGCTTGTTTTTGTAATTCTAATTTGCCTATAACTTTTAAAATAAAGCGAAATTTTAGAAAAGTAAAAGTTTCATTAAGTTACTACGTTCAGTGCACTCAGGTTCGGTGCAAATTAAAAACCAGTCATAAAGTTGTTGCATGGCCCCTTTAAGTAGCTTCTTTATGTTTGACAAGGGAAGACAGGCGAAGGCGTTGAAAAGTCTATAAAGGTATTTTATTGCCCAATGTCCACGTGGCGCGTGAGTGTGACAAGCTGAAACAGCTTCATTTCTCTTCGGGCTTCGGCTGTAATTTTTCTGCCAGGGCGAGAGAGAGAAAGAGAGAGATAATAAATATTCGGTAGCTCTGCCAAGTCTGACACTCTTTTCCCCTCTCCTCGGAGCTAGTGTTTGACGTGTCGAGCTAGGGGTGACCATATGTATCGTTAAAGAGGCACAGGGTGCGAGGCTTATTTCAACCAGCTGCTACGTGCGATTGCTGTGACGAGGAGCGGGAAGAGGGGGGGGGGGGAAACCGGGAGCGGGTACTTATTGATAGAAATCTGTAGCGGGGCATGCTCACAAAGAGGGAGGGTTAGGGTAGCCGTAGCAGCGTGGGTATATAGGGGGAGCCATGTAAACTTGAATATAATGTTGAAAGTGTAGTCACGCTCGAGGGCGACCTGGAACCGGCCACGTAGCCACAATTGGCTGGACCCCCAAACATAAATATTACATATATCTTGGGGAACATATTTTTTACACTCTCTGCGATGTTTCATAGTCGAATCACGCTCGAGTTAGAAATGCCGAATTTTGTTCACCGATAAAACTAATTCAGCTCTGGCGACACGAGCAATCATTTGCCCTGGCGCTTAGCGGTTTTCTCTGAATCCAATATTTACAAATTTAAGAACCGGTCAAAATATAATCTGAATCACCAGTAGTACTGGCGCGTATGCTTTAACCACAATATTAGAAAACGGTAATGATATAAGGTTATAAGGTATTCTGAAATTATTATCTTTAGTAAGAAGGGACAATGCCTCAATCATAACAAGGTAATCTTTAGTCCATGGCGACGACTGCTCATATAGCCTTCGGCTGTACGTAGCATTAATTGCTAAATTTTAAGTAGAAAACGTGCTGGTGCATATCTATGTAACAATCGGTAAAATATGCCTACGTGATGAAGTCCCTCCGTAACTCAAATATTTAAAATATATAAGATATCTGTCACATATTGCACTAAAGTTAAATTAGTCAACATATAATATTGCGCAAAAATATCGATAATTACGAGAAGTGTAGGTCATCATTCTGTTTTATACTGTGATCGAAATCAGACGGGCTGGTTCTTTTGTATTCACCACCGCTTTGCTCATTTCGAACAACCAAAACTAACCGTGATAATCTGCCCTGTGCAAAATCAATGATTTCACATCGATGCAGGATGATGCCGCGAAATAAAATCATATTTGTTAAAAGATGGACTTACGTGCGCCATATACCATGATAGAATAACAATGTATGCGAATAATATTTAGGAACTATGTTACCAACCGTTAAAACCACATCAGTAAATGACGATAGAAGAGTAAGCATATGAGTGAGCC
This sequence comes from Ixodes ricinus, assembly GCA_037355805.1. Lineage (NCBI taxonomy): Eukaryota > Metazoa > Arthropoda > Arachnida > Ixodida > Ixodidae > Ixodes > Ixodes ricinus. The sequence continues at coordinate 15,505 of JAZHYW010013636.1, read as the reverse complement.
GGTTCTGTGTGTCAAATATTTCTTCCCTAACGTCCTTCGTGGGATCTGTCAAGCCGCAACCTTGCAGCGTTTTTCTTGGCCCCTTTTCACCTGTGTGTACGCCGGGGCAAAATAACATAACTATATTTGATTGATTAAATAGGCATTTGCCTAAGAACTAGTTTTTTTTAATCTTATAGGAAGAAGTGCTCATATTAGGCAGTATGGCTCCACTTCAAATCACCAAGATGCGTCCATTCCGGTAATTTGAGAGAAACTTATTAAATTCGAAACGCAAATCGAAAAAAAAAGCATTTGGCAAGTTGTTGATTGATGTCACCAATTAACACACTGTAGGTGGAATGGGTTAACGAAAGGCTCCAATTTAAAAAAGAGTATACCTGAAGTTTGTTTCCTGTGCAGCTTAAATGTGAGCTGAAGTTAAGCACAGCTCGAACTGCAACCGCAAAGTACTCCGCATCTGTGCACTGATACTCTTCTTCCACTGATTGTTTTCGAAGGTGCTCACTTGGAGAGTCTTATCCAGTAGCAGGCGAAGTAGAGGGCCGCCGAGCCGAGGATTACCCCGAAGACGGCCAGGGTGTAGTGGTCCTGCGACACGGCCTCCATCAGCGGCGCTCGCGGCCTCACTGCAAGCCGGGAAATATTGGCGCGCTTCTTTAAGTGCAACGACACAAAATGAAGCGCTCGTGTGGCGGCCATCAACCGTGCCCATATTTTGTAAAAAGCCTACTCCTCGGCAAGGCTGAATTTGCCTGACATTGGTGGCCTTAGTTGATTCGACTAGCTCTTTTGGTTATGTTCTGGACTCCAGAATTGTCTTTACTCCCACTATGCCTCTTTGTACTGGGACCACTGATCAGCACAAGCTTTATTGGGATTTCTTGTGATATAAATCTTTCTGGCAACATATGCCTGTAATATATTAAGAAAAACTATATACAACACATGTTGAGGATACGCAATTCCACTAAATGTAGAACGAGCATTAAGAAGAAATACCATTTATAAAATACTTCCATATTTTAAAGATATAGTATAATATGATGTTTGTAGTTAAGCTTTGTAAGAGAATAACCAAACAGTAAAAACGTTGCGACTATTAAAAAAGTAAAAAAAATCATTTACCTAATACACCAATTACAACTTTTAAAACTTAAATAAGGCGCATATATGGCGCATGTAAGTTCTTATATGATCTTATATGCTCCCATATGTTTATTCACACATTCATATAACTTTTGTTAATAGGGGGTTTGCAGTGTTTTATCCTTTAAATGTAAAAATAGTACTTTTCACCATGCATTAAAACGATTTGGGTCTTAATTTGAAACGCCACGATTATGCTATTTTCTCGTTAACTTAGACGTCAATCAAATTCAAAAAAAAGTTTTATTAAGATAACCGACGGGTAGCGCAGTTGTGTGGGAGGGCTTCACAAAAAGCAGACATGCCTGACAAGGGAAGCGCCCTCCAAGCGCCCCTTCTCTGGTAACATCGTTCAACAAGCCCACACAAAGAGAATGTTCAACAGAGAGAGAGAAACACGTGACCCGAAGAAGCCAGTCATTAAAAGTGGACATAAAAACACTACAGAAACAGGACGATACCACATAAATGAATGCCAGGCAGTCACCAATAAAGCGACAAAGTAACATAATCATCTCATTGGACATGTATAAAAACGTCACAGAAAGTTACACTATGCAATACATTCGCACAAAAGAAAATACAGCCGCACACTGCAAGACAATGATTTTTTCACACTGCATAGAGAAAATAATTTTTCTCCAAATCTCCCAAGAAGTCGTCAACTTTGAAACGACAAATGAACGCATTGATGTTTCTTAGAGCTTGCACAGACACACATCCCTCGACAATTATCATGAGATCAGGGAGGTTATTAAGAAGGTTGTGTATTTGGAAATTCAATTTCTGTATGACATTGTTTGTACTTATACTTTCCCTTGCGTAATTTGTGCGCCTAAAATTGTATGAGTGGTCTTTCTAAATGTACCTATTGAAAAAGGCATTGGTTCGTGTATGATTTGACTATAAACGACGAAATTTAATTTCTTTTTATAAATATCTTGAATGATTAATAACTGGGGTTTTCTAAATAGTTGAGCGGAGTGGCTTAGGTACGGTTCATTTTCAACATAGCGCAATACCCATTTTTGAAGTAAGTGCTGGGTTTCTATATTTGTTCTTGAAGTGGTCCCCCACACAAGAAAACTGTAGTGAAGAGGTGAACTAACCAATGTAAAATGTAACTTTTTTTACCCAACGGGTCAATAAATCCATCAGTCTACAGTTTATTTATTATTTATTTATTTACCTTAAAGGCACTGACGGGCGGATAGTACAAAGTTTGATGCAGTTGGTACAATTTTGTTCGATACAATTCGATACAAGTCCAATATATTCTAAACTTAAATGTTAATGAAACATATACGCCTGGTTCGATAATTTTGCTTTGAAATTCAATTTGCATCTCATGTTGAATACATAATTATTACGAGGTCTAAGAAAAATGTAGATTGTTTTTATTCAAGTTTGTTTATTCTGAGCCACAATGATAGATTTTGAAACCATATATTGGTTTCATGCTCAAACACTTCTAAGGTTTGTCTAAGAAAAAAATGCGTTTGTGTAATCAGCATACCGTAACATCCCGCGTCATCGCCCACCCCTCTGGCACCATTCAAAAAAAAAGTGGCGTGTCCCGCGCCTCGGTTGGTAAGAACAAAACAAAAATAAGAAAGCTTAAGAAACACCCATCTCTTTGTAAGTATCTAGAGCGGTTGCACAAAAGACACATTCAATTCAGAACTCGAATTAATCTGACTGTTTAACGCAAGAAATGCTCATGAAATAACGTTCAACTATCGCAAAGTTCGTTGCTTGCGTACGCGCGATGAACACCGCCGATCGGCATGCAGTGCTAACGTTTGTACCGTGAAAGCATGTTTTTAACACCGTTATGTTTTCATTGTTAGAAAAAAAATCAAGAATGAAATAGAAAAACGAACGAGGCGCAACGAACGAGCGAGCGAGCGGACGAAAAGAAGCGACGAAGAGCGATGCTGGGGAAGCGAAAGCCGGCGATCGCGTTGGCAAATACTTTGGCGTCGGGCCAAGTCGGGCGCCTTGTCGATCGCAAGGAGTGGACTCTTGCTCAACTTTCTTGTTTGGTGCATACATGCGTGCGTCCGTGCGCGGGGTGCTATCAACGCGGGCTGAGGCGGCGTTGCTGCGTAGCCTGCACGGCACCACGAACACGGGGCTTGAAATGGAAAGTTCTGCAACAAACGTCGGTACTCGGCGTCTCAGCAAATCTTTGTCTACCCGTCGGCTTTGTTTGAAACATTGCGCAGCCTTACCAACCGCGGTCGCGACGCTCCGGAAGAAGGAGCGGGTTCGGGGTGACCTTACTTCGGTGGAGACGGACTTTGACCACACACTCCGCAGTCGCATATTACAGGATATGGGCCGGTCTCCAATCTCGCGATTCCTGAATGGGTTACTGCTTGTGTTATCTTTCCGTCTTCGTTGTTGTTGTTTTTTCGAACGAACTTTTTTGTTGTCCATAACAAAGTTTAATTTTGATGTCTCCATCGTTTCCTTTCGCATGCATGTCTACGAATTCGGGGTCGCGGAAATCGGGGTTTGAGCGCCATGAATGATGAATGTGATGAATTTCGCGCCACTTTGAGCGCCACTGCGCGGAGGTTGGGAGTTTCTGCACTCTGGAATCCAATTCAGTAACTCTTGGTAGAGCGCAGTTATTTTTTCTCTATTATTTTCTTGTACTTTAGAGTGATTGATCTTTCTATGGTGTCCATTTTAACTGCTCGTTTAACTTCTTCCCATTTTCCGCTCAACTCGCTCCCGCCGACGCACCCTAAATTTTCAATCCCTGTATATATCTTGTCGTTAAACACCTTGTCTTCAAGGAGCTTGATGTTCATTTTCCAGGTTTGCCAATTAAATCGAAGCCAGTCTTTTGTTTTTGATCCTTACCCGACAGTTACCAGGTAGTGGCCGCTAAAGCGCACCTGCCCTACACTATAGTGTGCACATAGCGGAAGAAGCTCAACTGACACGTGTTCTCTTTCTAGTCGGTAATGTCTTCTTCCTTGAAAATGGGTAAACTGCACGTCCTTCGTGCCTCTTCCGCAATATGCCACGTCCTCAAAGTAATGCTCATTTGCCAGTTCATTCCAGATATCGCCACTGCTATCCCTTCGGCGACCATGAGCGGTCCTGCCTTGTGGGCAACATGGGGATCCAAAGCGAGGGAATTGACTTTTTGGAGGTGCAATGGGGGAAAGCAGGGCTTGGGCCGCCAGCAGGGCGCCGCGAAGTGGCGTGTACGGGTGGGCCAGGTGGGTTAATATCTTTTAATCAGCCATCCGCAGACTGTCATCGCATTCTCAGTGCCGGTCGCGCCGCGAGCGCGCACGAGCGGCACTGAGAACGCGGCTAACGAACTTTTTCGTATTATACAGAACCGAATATCACGGAAAGAGTCAACCGTAACATGAAGCTCATGCTTGTAGCGCAAACAAACCGAAACAAAGACTGAGGCGTAAAACTTGCAAAAATAGCATTCGCTACTCGCACGATAATCAACCGGTTCATGGGTTTTACTCCGGCTCAACATTATTTTGGGAAAAAGATCGCGTTTCTCCTGGGAAATGGCCTTATTTTCACAGATGTAGCAATCATTCGACGCACAACTACGCAGTTCGCAGAAAATCTTCAAAAGCGTTTCACAAAGAACTTGCTGGAAGCTCGGGAGAGCCTCGACGTCTTAAGACTGCAGCAGGCAAACCAGTACAACAAGGGGCGGGGAAATCTGGAGTTCAAGCTAGTATATCTGCGTGCTGAGGCGAATCCATCCGGTGAGTGATGCTGCTAGGGGCTTCACGGCCTCTTTAGCAAAGAGATGGGAGGGCCCCTACCACCTTAGCAAGAAACTCTCCAACCTGTCCTACGAGCTGGGGCATTGCGAATCTGGTGAAGTGTGCAGGTCCATTTATATCGCCCACCTAAAAGCTTTCTATGAACCCGAGTAGGTAGATGTGTCGCAAGTTCCAGATGGCAACGATCCGTACCACCTCTAGGAAGATTTCATACCGTCTCTGCCACGATGCAGCCAGCGACGGCGGTGAAGACGGCGAAAGGAGCACGAGCCCTAAGTGCATTATATTCATGCACTCTTCGGGTTCTTTTTTGTTTTGGAGGGGGGGGGAGTGTGCGGGGATGGGGGGGGTAAAAAGTAGGCCTGTTCCCGTATTGCAGTTGGGCAGGCGTCGTTCTTGGGGGCGGCCACTTATTTCAGCCACGGCATGACCTCATTTTGTTTTTGATTTCTAGTGCCTAATGCCAGAGACGCAGCGGCCGCGACGCAGCCCCCATAATCACACTCCCCGCAGCCGCATCGGTACCGTCTGGACGTACTGACGTCGGACCCGCGCTCGCCCAAATGCGGGGACTCGACCCGGTGACACAGAAGGAAGGCCACCCCAAGACCCCCTAAGCCGTCCTCTTTTTGTTTTGATTTTGGAAGGGGGAGACCCCTTCCAAAAAAAGTGTGGGTAACCTGGAGTTCTAAAGGGTTAGACCAGGTTACCCGCGTGCTAAATCGTCCGTGCTAGTTCAAATCGCGAGGGGGCCAAGTGCAATGGGCCACGCGAGCGGCGCTCCGTCGCTGATAAAAGGCCCTCGTAGAGTATGCGCTGGGACTTTTGGGATAGCGGCGCGGGCAATAACGGACAATAAATGTTTACGGGTTGTTGAAACCAGTGCGCTGTGTCGTTCTAGATGTGTAGCAGAAAGGGAAATCCTAGTCTTTCTGAGCTCAAGCACTGTTAAAATTTTCCAAAACAACTCACAGTGCTTCGCATTTTAAATATTCTGCTATACCTTTAAAGAGTTGACAGCCATCCGTTTCTACGGACGGTGTATAAATAAGATAACGCGGAAGGTCTGATCTGACAAGCAAATATCCCAAAGCTCAAGTCTTCCGCCTTCACGCGAAGGTACATTCTCAACAGCAGTACTGACAGAATAATAAAAAAAAAGATTATACACATCCCGACCTACCAACCTTGTGGCTTACGCCTACGTCATATCACGACTGAAATGAAGGCACAATCTGCTCTGTCTGATTCTCACTTTCATTCTTTATTTCCTGGACCGCTTTCACACCGAGGTTGTTTTTAATGAACACACGTCTGAGCTGGCACTGTTTTTGCCTTGCTGAAAGCCCTCTTTTGTTCAGGGTACCTATACGCAGTGCGACCTCGAACTAGTCTATGGTCTCAAGAAATAGAGGATCTTATAACCTTGAGTCAACAAACTGTCACACGCCACTCAGAGAGATAACAGGGAACCAGCTTACTGTGACGGCCGGTCATAACGATACCTGGAAGGTGAGCAGCTGCGTTTCGAATACATAGCTTGCATGTGACGTCATTAGGAGCCATGCCAGTATTTTATAGCCGCGAGCGTTCGATTCGCCGTGTTAGTTTCACACCGAAGAAGTTGTTGTTTGAAGAAACCAGTAAGTAGAAATAACCGTCAGTACCCAGCAATGCGACGCTCTCAAGTCATGTGTATTTTTTTCCTGCAAGCTTCCATTGATATTCCAGTCGTCCTCGTGCCAGCTCACTGGCGGCAGCAACGCTTGCAGCCAGGACCTCCAGTCGCCTCTTCGGAGTCATAAGTCCAATGGCATTTCCTCACTGGAGTTGTTCTTCGGCGTCATTTTGTTTTCCCTTTAGGTAGACGTCCCCTCCGCCGTCCCTACTGCAGCTGCTTCCGAACCTGGTGAGGGCTCGAAATTCCTTGTGGTTTCTGGAACTTGGCGGTCGGCGTCGCGTCTCTGTGACCGCAGAAGGCTCTTTTTTCCGCCAGTTTTTTTATCGCATTACTCGCTAACGGTGGCGCTCCCGTCGACGACACAGACACCACAGACGCTTGCATTGAAGGCGCCGCCGCCTGTTCCGTGTCTTGTCTGTCAATCACAAGCGCGTTCGCGTCTTCCTCAACCTAGCGTCCCTCTGCGACGCGAGCGTAATATTGAACGCCGTCTTGGCGTTCGAGACCATAGCCACGGAACTCACTGCAAAGGGGCGACCTGAAATTACGCCAAATGTGTACAGACCGTTTGAACGCAGGCACAGTCATGCACGTCCCGGAACAACCACAAGTACAGGACTTCCGGTGAACCGAAGCTGGGGGTAGGCTTTCCATTGTAATCCTTTCCTTCAATGACGGGCGTGCCACCCGGGTAGTCGACTCGACGCCGTCAAGTCCGTTGATGTACCACTTTGCGAGCGTTAACTCTTCACCACGTCGAAGTCTTCAAGTCCCTTTTGAGGGCTTCATTGGGCACGTCAGAGGGTACCTAGTAAAACTTCAGTTGGACCTCTCGCCGACCAGGTTCCATCGGCACACACCAACCACCTTTCACCTTGAACTTGCCAGGCATTATCGTTTTCTTTTTGGCAACAGTCGACTTGAGGCGGACAATCCAAACGTGGCCTGTCTGCAACACTCCATACCGCCAACGTCACGCAAGACGCCCGGTTGCCACAAAGGTTCTCTACAATATGCAATGCGGTAAGACCGCACTCAGATGCCAATCTGTAGAAAGGCCGTACATTTTGAAGAGTCACTCGCCGGTAGCGTCCGCAGAATAAAGCGATAATCAGCAGAAAAATCGAATACCCTCTGCAACGAAAAACTGAGGAAGAAGAGGAGCTGTGCTGTGTGTGGAAGTCACAACGCGGAGCTCTGGTTGGAATGATTAGCGGGTAGACCTAAAGCTAGCTTCCTTTGTCTCAACTGCACCCGTCGAAAGCGCTAGAACGCGTAACGCCGGCGTCCGGTGTTTGCCTCTCGCTCCGAAATCTGCTCCTCTTCCTAAGTTTCTCGACACATAGTCGTCTTGCAGTCGTCCAGGCGGCGAGTAGACATTCAGAAGACGCGATCAATGGGATGCTGGCCTTGGCGTCTGCAAGACCCGACCAGAAAGGTGGCGTTGTAGCGTTTGATTATGCGCGGGCAACGTTCGAATGCTAGCGCCTGTCAGCGTCTGCTCATGGGTGCGAAAGAAAACAAAAATTAATTTAACAAAAGATATACAGGTCGTGGCCTTAGGGTCCTCCGAAAACGACAAGAATAGGCCTCCTGCGTTGCCCACGGGGTGCTGCGAAAAGGAACGTGTTAGCACTTGTTTCGTGTAGTACAAACTTGAGCTTCTCAATGTGTCACGCACGTAGAAGAGTGCCTGCTCTGGTGCGGAACGCGGTCACGAAAAAAATACAAAGAAGCATCTAGAATTCGAACGCCGTCGAAGCACAGGTCAAAGCAAGAGTCTAGTCTAAGCTAAGACGCTAAAAGCGTGAGTCAAAAGACACCGTTATACGCGTTCCAAAGTAAAAAAAGAAAAGGAAAGCGTCGGACGCCAGATGGTTTGACGCCATCCGCCAAAGCAGAACTCTAACCCCGAGTAAAGAGACGCGTACCCTAACGTTGATGGCACGCATCTGGTACCTTCGATTGTCGTGCGGCGTTGAATCTAGCCAATTTCAAACGCAAAAAGTTTTTTTTTTATTATTCAGCACCACAGAGAAAGAAAAAAGCTCAGCGAAATCGACATAAGTTGTGCGAGGCCCAATCAGGTGACCGTGTACTACCCTAATGAGCGCTCCACAGTTTGTTCAGAGCTTGATTGCAGGATGCCCATACATCACATTCAACTGTTTTGTGCATGTTTTCTTTCAGAGCGCATATCAGCAACGTGAGGGAGCATAAGAACGGGCAATCGAAACACGACCTAATAATATTAAATTTTGCTCGCGATGGGCGCTGCGCAAAACTCGAGAGCTACAGACCTATCACCGCGGCCAGGCATAGCCGCTTGCTGATCTCCAATGGAGCCCATGATTCCACGTTTGACTTCGTCCACGTTCGAAAATAGAATAAGAACTATGCCACAACGTTAACAACAAGCTTGGGTTTTTGGTAGTACCCGATGCCCACTGCACGTGCTCTCTGGAAAAATACAAAGAAATAGACCATAACAAAATGTCGTCGTAGCACTGTAAATTCCAAGAGTTCATGCCGGGTGACGCGCTTTCACGCGCTCCAGAACAAAAAACAAAAAAAAAGCTGGCAACAAAATGTTGAGATGTCTATTTTGTTCATGCGCCCCACGGTGCTTGATTGCGAAGCCTATGTCCAACGACTTCGCCGTGACGTGTTGCAACTATCGCTGTGACTGTACTGTGTACTGCAGTCAGCGGCAGGACTATCTTTGGTACGCTAATTGGACGGTCGATGCGTCTGTCTCGACCGGCAACAAGGACAAGCCAAGGAAACACCAGCGGTACCAGTGGCGACAGCGGCACCAACGACGACAGCGGGTGAGGCGACACCAAGCTCGGCAGTACCTATAAAACAAGCAGTGCAGCGTTTCGGCGGGAGGAGTTGGCGACGGGGCTATCTGCGGTACGCTAATCGGCTGACTCTGCAGGTGGGAGCAGTACCGTTGTTTATTACTGTTAAGACTTAAAAATCACGGTCGCTTACTGCCTGTGAGTGTCCACTACCATGCCCAAAAACGATTTGTGTCTGCACTGTAAGAGGGAAATTGAGGATCATGACATTGGCTTGACGTGTAACGAGTGCCAGTTCAGCTATCACATTGACAATTGTGCGGGTGTGACAGAAAGTACTCTCCGAGGAAACAACTGGAATTAAAAAAAGCTGAAAATGTCAAACGTGCCGGGGATCAAAGCAAGAGCTAGGAGCTCTCAGGACGATAAGCAGTCGTTCGAAGAACCGTCGGACGTGTAACAACAACTAACTCGAATAATGGGGATGTTGACAGTACTGGCACCACTAAAGCAGCAAGTTGACGAGCTGGTAGAAATAAAAGAAACTCTGATGCACATTGAAAAATCCGTAAAGTTGATGTCGGATAGCTACGATGAAGTACTGAAAAAAATAAAAGAGCATGACAGCGACATCAAAGAATTAAAAAAGAAAGTAAACAAACTGGAGCAAGAGCGGAAGACTAATAAAACTTCCCAGATCAAAAAAAAGAAAGAAAGAAAAGAACTAAACAGGCTGGAGCAGTATGGACAAACGAATAACCTCGAAGTACACGAACTCGCTAAATCACCAAATGAGAATCATGCTGGAAAAACTGAACAAGATCGCTGATAAAATACAAGTGCCAAGGTTGAAAAAAAGATAACGTAGAGGCTGTTAATCGCGTTACAAATAAAACAAATAAGTGTCCACGGTGATCGTTCGCTTTGCTAACTGAAATGAGCGAAATATGTCGCTTCAGATCAAGCAAAAGTTAAGGCCCGAAGCAAGTGCAGATAGTGTGTACCTGCAAGAGAACATGACTGCATCCCGCTTTAGCACTCACCCGACGGCCAGCATGGCTAAATTTCCGCAACTACTTCTGCAGGTGATGCCGATACTATTGCAAACGCCATCGAACACGCCATTCACGGTACCCGAGGACAGCATCGGACAACAACAAGTCATCATCCGCCCCCATTGGCTGGATTTTCATCGTGGGCGAGAAACGTCATCGACCACGCCACTACAAAAGCAAGGACCAGACCCGGCCAACATCAGAGGGCTCGGCACTCACCCGACGGCCAGCATGGCTAAATTTCCGCAACTACTTCTGCAGGTGATGCCGATACTATTGCAAACGCCATCGAACACGCCATTCACGGTACCCGAGGACAGCATCGGACAACAACAAGTCATCATCCGCCCCCATTGGCTGGATTTTCATCGTGGGCGAGAAACGTCATCGACCACGCCACTACAAAAGCAAGGACCAGACCCGGCCAACATCAGAGGGCTCGGCACTCACCCGACGGCCAGCATGGCTAAATTTCCGCAACTACTTCTGCAGGTGATGCCGATACTATTGCAAACGCCATCGAACACGCCATTCACGGTACCCGAGGACAGCATCGGACAACAACAAGTCATCATCCGCCCCCATTGGCTGGATTTTCATCGTGGGCGAGAAACGTCATCGACCACGCCACTACAAAAGCAAGGACCAGACCCGGCCAACATCAGAGGGCTCGGCACTCACCCGACGGCCAGCATGGCTAAATTTCCGCAACTACTTCTGCAGGTGATGCCGATACTATTGCAAACGCCATCGAACACGCCATTCACGGTACCCGAGGACAGCATCGGACAACAACAAGTCATCATCCGCCCCCATTGGCTGGATTTTCATCGTGGGCGAGAAACGTCATCGACCACGCCACTACAAAAGCAAGGACCAGACCCGGCCAACATCAGAGGGCTCGGCACTCACCCGACGGCCAGCATGGCTAAATTTCCGCAACTACTTCTGCAGGTGATGCCGATACTATTGCAAACGCCATCGAACACGCCATTCACGGTACCCGAGGACAGCATCGGACAACAACAAGTCATCATCCGCCCCCATTGGCTGGATTTTCATCGTGGGCGAGAAACGTCATCGACCACGCCACTACAAAAGCAAGGACCAGACCCGGCCAACATCAGAGGGCTCGGCACTCACCCGACGGCCAGCATGGCTAAATTTCCGCAACTACTTCTGCAGGTTGGTTTACAATACAAGCAGCACAGTTATAAAAATGGCTACAAATTTGTGGTGATAGTGCCGTGCCCTCAAAAGTGTTTTGCCATTTTGTGTGATTGCTGGCGCCGGTTAATGTTGCTGCTTTCTGGGGACGTTGAATCGAACCCAGGACCATTAACCATAGAACAGAAGTTAGAAAAGATTTTGGAAAATCAGGGCCACATGAGTAAGGATCTTCAAGAAGTTAAGAGCGGTCAAGCAAATCTTAGGCAAGAAATGCATAATATTAACGGAAAAATTACTAAACTGGAAAATGCAATGTCAAATATTCAGAGCGAAATGGTGAAAGTTGATAGTCTAAAGGAAGTCGTTGCAAACCTAGAACAGACAGTCAGACAGCAAAGTGAAAAGCTAATTGACCTAGAAAACAGAGGAAGGCGAAATAATCTACTGATATTTGGCTTACCCGAAAAACACAACGAAAGCACAGAGGGACTGAAGCAAATCGTAACGAAAGATGTCTTCCTAGAGACTCTTGGCGTCACGGTAACTTCGATTGAACGAATTCACAGACTTGGACGTAAGCGCGATGAAACGAATAGGCCTGTAATCATAAAGTTCTTCGACTACAACGAGATAGAGGAAATATTAAAGAACTGTAGAAAACTAAAAGGAACTAAAATCAGTATCAGTAGTGACTACGCGAAAGAAACAGTGCAAGTAAGAAAACTGTTATGGGGAAGCGCGGCATCGAACAGAGCAAAGGGCGATAAGGTATCACTTGTGCATGACAAGCTGAAGATTAATGGTGAAACATTTGTGTGGGATCTTGATCTAAACCAGCGACGTCGTGTTCAACCCAGTGGGGCAGCGTACAACTGACGCGATGCAAGGGCGGCTGAAAACGATCCCCCTGAATTAAGAGTTATTAGCCTAAACGCCCGAAGTGTGGTTAATAAAATTGAAGCTCTGGAAATTTTGTTTCTTGCTCACAGTCCCCATGTGGTAGCTATTACAGAAACGTGGCTAAACTCCAATATAGAAAGCGATTGCATAGTTCCCCCTAATTATAAATTAGTTAGGTGTGATAGAACTACCAGAGGCGGGGGTGTAGCTATTTGTTTGAGAAATGACATTGATTGTGTGGTGCTTGAATGCGACTGTGATGAAACTATTTGGTGTCGAATTTCTTATTACAATCGAACGTTCCTTTTCGGAGTGGTTTATAGAACGCCAAACGCACCAGTAGAATTTTTGGAGGGTTTGAATGAGTTTTTGTGCAAATATGTAAATAATACCACCAAGGTAATCATGACTGGAGATTTTAATTTGCCTCATGTAAATTGGGCTGCTTTGGCGGCTGGTGGCATTGATATCCTTAACGGAGAAAAAATAATCGACATAACGTTTAATCACAACCTTACCCAAATAGTCAAGGAATACACTAGAATCACCGACCAATCTCAATCAACATTAGACCTTGTCTTTATTACAGAAAATATATCGGATTACGAGATTTCAATTGTAGAAGGGATTTCAGACCATAAAATGATTTTGTTTACGATTCCACTACCACGACATGGTCATTGCAGGGTTGCTAGGCCCATAATTGTTAAAGACTTTTCTCGCGCAGATGATACAAGTATTATAGATTACTTAGAGACATCCTTAGAAACATTAGACCAACTAAGTACTACAAGTACAGTAGATGATCTGTGGAATTTTTTTAAAACTACTACTTCCTTTTGCATTAATTCCTTTGTTCCCAATAAAACTAAAAAAACATATCGCACTAATCCCTGGATAACGCGTGAAGTTATCCACCTAAAACGTCAAATCAAAAGGCACAGAAAAGGTTTCAAAGAACATATGAATGCTCTAAAAATTAAATTAAAAACGTCACTCAAACAAGCCAAAGAAAGATTCTTTTCAGTGACTCTTCACAACTTTATAAAAACTGCCCCTCAAAAATTTTGGCGTTTCTTAAGAGGGAAGAGGGAAATGATCGAGCAGATTGTTGAAAACGATGTGATTATTACTGACAGTGCAGAAATGGCAGATCGGTTTAACGTGTTTTTCCAATCGGTCTTTTCAGCCCACGAGTTACAAAATCTCGATGAGGTCCTTGATTCTGATATTGAAATGAGTATGCCAGAAATAGAGATAAGCCAGTCCGGAATATTTGCTAAGCTATTGTCACTAGATACGAAAAAATCAACAGGCCCGGATAAAATACCGAATGAATTCTTAAAGCGATATGCAGAGTGGCTATCTTTTTATTTAAAAATTATCTTCGACAAATCATTACAAACGGAGTCACTCCCGCAAGAATGGTTATCCGCACGTGTCGTCCCTGTGTTTAAAGGAGGAAGCCGCTTTACGATAGAAAACTACCGGCCTATTTCATTGACCAGCGTTTGCTGTAAAGTGATGGAGCACATCATTTCAAAATATATATCTACTTTTTTAGAGGAGCGAAACACGTTATACTCTCATCAGCATGGCTTTCGACGTGGTTTGTCAACCGTAACACAGCTGGTGGAAACGTTTCATGATTTTTCTTTATCTGTAAATAATAAGGAACAGATCGATGTAATTTGCATAGACTTTTCAAAAGCATTCGACCGCATACCTCACAAAAAATTATTATTCAAATTAAAAAAGATAGGGTTGTGTGATAAAATCGTTAACTGGATAGAAGCATACCTGTCAAATCGGAGTCAAAAAGTTGAGATAAATGGAAACCTATCTGCACCTCTATCTGTAACCTCAGGAGTCCCGCAGGGCTCAGTCTTAGGACCATTATTGTTTTTGATATATATAAATGATATAGCTGCGCACATTGAAGAACCAGTAAAACTAAAACTTTTTGCAGATGATTGCCTTCTTTACTCTGTGATAAACAATACTAATGATCAATTAGCTCTGAATAGGAACCTGGAAAATTTAAGGCAATGGTGTGAGGACTGGCAAATGCAAATAAATTTTCGTAAGTCGACATATATCCATATAACGAACAAAAAAAGCGTTTTGAAATTTTGTTATAATATAGGCAATGTTAATTTGAGTATTGTAAACAGTTTTAAGTACCTTGGTGTGGTGATCTCACACGATTTGCAATGGCGCACCCATATAGATAATGTCTACTCCTCTGCCTATCGAAGTTTGTGCTTCCTTAAACGAAAGTTAAAAAATGCAACTAGTAATGCCAAAATGACAGCTTATAAGACAATGATCCGTCCTATTTTAGAGTACGCCAGCATTGTATGGAGTCCAAACAAAAAAGTAGACATCAATAAACTAGAAAAAATTCAAAGGCAGGCTGCACGTTTCATTCTTAATAAATACAAACGAACAGACTCTGTGACTGAAATGCTTAGCCAGTGTGGACTTCAATCATTAGAAACTAGACGGAGAATAGCGCGGCTAAAGTTCTTATTTGCGTTGTATAACAAGCACTTAAACATTGAATCTGAACTATATTTAAAAGAGGCACATAAGCGATCGCGCAGATTAAATCACGATAAAACAATCCAACCGTATAATAGCAGGATAGACGTTTTTAAATATTCATTCTTTGTGCAAACAATTGAAGAGTGGAACCAACTCCCAGATGATGTCATTAACTCTGCAAATATGTCCCAATTCGAGTCTTCTTTAGAAAAGACATTTATCCAGCAATAAATAAAAAGGGGCGTTTTTCCTTTTTTTCGATTTCTCTTCTTTTTACAAAGTGTACCGATATGTTCATGTTGTCTTCAATTAACAATTGTGTAACAGTCTTCTTCTACTATGTACATATGTATAGAGTTCAAATTTTTTATATGATTGGATATATATTGTTGTTACCTCTCCTGTAATAGCCTTCAAGTG
>JAZHYW010013635.1:0-69105 GCA_037355805.1 Ixodes ricinus | reverse complement strand
CACGTCTCTGCAAGCGTCCTACATCTTCAGGGTGATTCACACACTTACGTTGAGTCTGAACGAGTGCAACTGCAACGGCTTTCGATGCGTGGGTTGCTGCGGCAACAGCTTCGTCGGCTCAAACAAAACCGGCTGTTACCCGCTTTGTTAGGGCCGACGCAGCTGTTGCCATAGCAACCCGTACATCGCAAGCCATTGCAGTCACACTTGGTTGGACTCCCGCAAGTGTGTGAATATCGCCCTTAAGGTTGTACTACAGTGCTGTTTGAGATCCTTGTTTTATGGTCCGAACTCAATCTACAAGCTGTAAGCATCCTAAAAAAAAACATTAATGCACGGCCAATTTCCTAATTAAAAAAGTGACTAAAGATTGCGACATGCCATTCTGTGATACGGCATGAAAACCAGGGGGCACTACCGTACCTTTCTATGTATGGTCAAAACGATGGACGGCACTCGTCAGCCAATCATAAGTGATTGGGTTCCCGGTGGATGAGCGGGACTGGTCGGCCGCTCGTCCACGTGGGAACATATCGCTCGCGATTCTGTTGTTCTGCGACAATAAATGTGACATTTTTTTATCACTTTTTAATGAGGATATCAGCTGTGCATGGAATGTATTTTTTTTAGGATGCTTAGAGCTCATAGATTGAGTTATGACTGTAAAACGAGGATCTCAAAACACACTTTTGTTCACCTTTAATATTAATGTAATAGAAGGTTGTCTCTCGTGCACCAACGACTTCGGTTTTGGAATAATACCCTGGAACAGTTACACAATGCATCTCTGCCCCTCTTTTCACTATTTGTCTCATGCCCTTAACTCTTACTGGGGGACATGTTTATAGTCCGTTCCAACTCAAGAAGGTAGGGCGAGGGAAAGGAAGGACGTGGAGGAGGAAGCGGGTAGAACACTGGAGAGGAAAGAGGGAAACCTCTTCCTCTCCAGCGTTTCGTCTGCTTCCTCCATTCCGACCTTCTTTTCCCTCGCCCTACCTTCTTGAGTTGCGGTAAACTATAGGAACCCTTGGGGCCAACCCGTAACATGACTAATTTCAGCTTTGTAATCAACATTTCTTTTTTAAATGTCAATGAATAGAGTGTAGTGATGCCACTATGCAAATGTGTTGTATGGAAGCTCAGACAGCAGGAAGTTAGCATGCTACAACGTACAACCAGTGTCTCCGTTTAAGATGAGAAATTTTGCCAGTGCAGTATGATCGCTAGCATATGGTCTCTAACGTGCATCATGCAGTAGTGATAACACTAACGCATCCTGGTATGATGCTCATAAATATTGGCAGGGGTGGTAATCGGACCCACGATCTCTGGGCTCTGCGACTCGAGCTTTCGCTTTACACGCTTTGTGCTGTGACGTGCTATACTACATTTCACGTTAACTTGGCGAACTATGGAGGCTGCGGCCCCCGTGATCCAATAAGAGCATCTGAGCAAGTCACATGATAACACTCCATGGTTGATGCCACCGAGGCCTCGTTACCGCCACAGTAGGAGCGCCGTCTGCGAAAAAGAGTAATTCAATGTTTCATTTCTTTTTTTTTGTGCTAACTGAACTTGAGTGATTCCATCTTTATTGAGAATATATAAAAAAATGAATGAATAAATAGTGACAAATCTTAATGATATTTAAACCAAAAAAGTAATGCGACATTCGTATTCAGTCCAATTTGTTTTCTTGTTGCGCCGTGGCCATTGGTGATCGCAGCCGTGTAATGAACCGCTTCCACTTACAGGGCAACTATGGTCGAAAACGAAACCAAAATAAATTACTGGTACCGCTTCAGTGGCACAACTCTTGGCCTGCAGACAACAGCCGGTTCCTAGGTGCAATGACACATACGCTCTTGCTATGTGGTGTCAGGGGCCTCGCTCCAATGCTCCTATTGGGTCGCAGGGGCTGTAAGCTCCACAGTTCGCCAAGTTATTATGAAACTTGTAGCACACTTGGTGACCGTTCCCCCTAGTGCCTGCCATTATTGTCCTTAATCACATTTGGCTGTGATTTGCATTTGGCTTATGAGTTTAGATTAGATATATCAAGATATTTGATGTCCTCGTTTAATTATTTGATGTGTGTGGTCTTTGGTCTTAATGTCTGGTAAGCTGTGAATTTTTTTGTATGATTATAAATCTTGCCAGTGTGTGTTAGGGGTGCAACAATTATTATGACTATAGCTGCTTTGTACGGTGTCGATCTAAAATTCACTGTCTTTTTTATGCAGTTCGGGCCATTGCTGCCTCATATTTAGTGTGTCGAGGTTGGGTCATATTGTGCATCAATTTGTATTTAAATCTGCTATGTGGGAAGTACATGAATAACTAATGTGAATTATCTGTTGTGCATCACTGTTCACATTTATGATTCTAGCACCTTTGTACAGCGTTATCTAGAACTCTCGTTGGCTTAGTATGCAGTTCGGGTGATTACTGCCTCGGAGTTTTTGTGTTGAGCTGGGTTATGTCAGTAGTTTCCTTATTTGAAAAACGCTCATGCATCAATCTTTAGTGTTTGAATATGTTACTTAGGAAGTATACGAGTAACTAGTGTGAATTCTCTGTTGTGCATGAATAGTGAGATTAAAGTTTGGATAAGCAAACAAAGTTATGGCTACCCGGGTCTTTTTCCCTCAAGGTGGCAAAGTCGATTGTAATGTTAACGACTTTGACACCCTACCTCAACAAATCTCATGCATCATACATTGTTAATACAACTTAGAGCAAGAGAAACCTTTTGTTGTTGGTCTTTATTTTTTACTCCAAACAGTTTAAGGAAGGAACCAGCTCTGTTTGTGTATGTTTATAGGCAAATGGCTTTGTATTTATCATAATAAACTGCACAAATGTAAACCACCACACACTGTGTCCTGTTTTTCTGCAGTAAACACCATTGTCAAAGACACAGGAGTGGCTACAAAAACATTGCCCCGATAAGCACATTTATTTGGCTCTGAAAAGAGCCGTTGTGACTTGGAGAAGCCTCAGGCTTCATGCAGGCGCTTCTTCACTCCAGCCTACGCAGCTTCATTTTCAGTCCGGGACCGTCCTCCACCACATAAAACCCTTTGCCGTACTGCTTGAAGGAGACATACTTGCCGTGAGCTATGAGGGCTCTTCGACGTCTCACACGGCCTGTCACCACTTCCGGGAAAAGGGCGTGCTTGGCAAAGTAGACGAGTCCTGGCAGCAGTACTCCATCAACAAACTTCTTGTCGAAGGTGATGGTCTCAACGTGTGTTGAGTTTGCAACGGTCTTGTTGTTCGTCCAAAAAACAAAATCGCACCACTGGTGTCCGGTCACTGCCATCTGCCCTTGCACCTGGTAGAAGTAGGCGTGAGTCTTTTTAAGCCGTACCAAGCCATCCACGACCTCGCAGCAGAACTTCTTGTCCTTGCATGCCTCCATTGGTGTTAGCCCAATCTTCGACGACGGACACTTCACCTCCAAAAGGCCCTCTTCGTTGTCCTTGATCACGATGCGGTCGGGCGATGCTGCAATGAAGCTGCACTCTGGGTGAATGTGCAGCCCAGTCTCGCGGATCTCGACGGGAGTGTCGAATGCTGCCATGAGTGAAGCATAGGCAGCAACGGCGGTTCCCTCGTGTGTCCTCCCATAGCGCATGGCCTCACTTGAGGCATCTGGGCTCGGGTACAAAATACCCTTCACCAGGTACTCGGGCTTGACACACTTGATAACAGCAGAGAAGACCGATGCTGTAATCCTGCCCTGCCGCTCCTCGTGCCACCTTGCATTGTTGGCTTGACCAATGGTAGACCGGGTCACTTCTTCCCTCTCTTCGTCCGTCAATGTCGGAAGGGACTCCATGTGTCTTTCAACAACGTCCCGGGCATTCTTACTCCACAAATCTTCATCATCTTGGATGGGGAGCACCGGTGCCGCTGGTCCCAGTTGCTGCACACCACTGTACAGGAGCCACTGGAGGCCCGGTGTAGCGACACTGAGGGCATCTCGCAGTTCCTTAATCTCCTCCGCCGAAGCAACACCAACATCCTCGCAGGGGTCAAAGGAGCGTCGTTTCTTCTGCTTCACCGGCCTGTTGACAAGGTACTTGTGGAAGGTGATGTCTGCAAGTGGCATCAACGGAGCAGGCTTCTTGGCTGCGAAGAGAAATTTCGTCAGTTCAGTTCTAAAATGAGCCACATCTAGGTTTTCCTTCTTGTAATCATGTTAATAGCTTATCATCCAAGCTGCTTTATGTGGAAAATGCAGAGCTTCATGAATTCATGAAAACGAACACAAAAAGCACTGGCTGTTTGGTTCCATTTACCTAGATATCGCGGCGAGCTTGGCTAAACAATTTAGGACAGCTTGGACGTTGGTCAGTTATTCTCCAACATATTAGGTACGAAATAATAACATATTTCTGAGCAAAAGATTTCTATGGAGCCTCTTTAAGAGTCGTAGTGTACACACCTTCAGCAGGCACAATCAAGGTGCAGGGTATGTCGGTGCAGCTGGTCGAGCACGCGTTGCAGCTCTCTTCGGCATAGAGCAGCAGTGCTGCAATATGTTGGCAGGACTGGCTTTTCCTGGAAAATCGAGGCAGTCAACCAAGACCAAATTAGCGGGATTATAACTGCAAGCGTAACAACAGCTCTTGATTGCCTTCGTTGTGCACAGGCTGTCGGTGCATGACTGAGACACGCATTGTTTACACTACCTAAGCCGGGGAGCAAGCACTGCGAGCATGAGAGATAAACCACATGAGGTTGCTACACGATGGGCTTTGTCTTAGCCAATGTAACTCGCGTGTATTCGATCAAATGAACCTGGGCGAACCAGATATAGCTCCCAGGTTTCAGGGAGTGACCGATCTCGCTGCTTATGCGTTGGGGATAGCGTGAACGCAACGCGATTAGCCTCGCTTATAATAGGTTTGCGCATGACTTTTCAAGGACGTATAAGCAAAATATCGCTCACCCAGCAACACAGCTGCAAGTGCCGCCGATGACGCTCCCGGTGCCTCTGGCGAACCACGCCGAGACTGTGTACGGCGCCTTCTTCATTGATGGCAGGCAGACGCCCCGGACAAGACAGATCCGAGAATCGTCCGATGTGTTCCATCGGACGTTCCGGACGTACCCTTCTTCTTTGAAGGCCCATCCCCGGTGAGCTTGTCGGAGCGAGTCCGTCTTGCGGTGAAGGTACCGCCACACTTCGTCTTGAGACAGGTTGGCGAACGGCGGAGCGTTCTCAGTCCAGCCGTCGGGTGGGAACGGGAACGGGATGCTGCCGTCCTCGGCCATCCTCAGCAGTTGTCGAAAGGTAGCCGAGCTACGAAAACTAGGCGCAAATCCGGCGTGCAAGAACGATGGACCTCGCAACGTGTACAAATCAAGCCTAATGGCGGGCGTGTTTTCATACGAAGAACGCCTCGAACCCAGTTTTCGCTAGTTCGGACATCTCCCAGCAGGTAGCGCCACTTCTGCGGAAAAAGGTGGATTGTCAATTTTAAACCACGTTATCAACTCGCTCACCCCCTGCAGACTCGCGTGCAGAGAGTGAAGTCAAGCAATCAGAGACGGGCCTTTGATTGGTTCGGCGAAAGGCAGTCAGTTTAGGGTGAACGTAGTGTAGCCCAGAGCAGGCTAGCTGTGCCGATTTCGAAACAGAGTTGTCATTTAGAAGGTGGTCAGATTTAAGGTGGCAAATATTTTGGCTGACCTATTTTGGGTTGATGGACCAATAAGATCCTTGCTAATTGTTCTCAGTTGCACCTTAATAAGTACAATATTGCAGCAGATTAACATGTGATTGTGATGAGTTTTTTCTAGGGCTACAGGGAAACCCAATTATATCGAACCCGGTTAATTCGTACTATCCTTTGTATCGAACTATTTGTGAGCAGACGTAGCTGCAATAAAAATGCATAGCGAAAAGTGAGGTTACACTGAACGAAAATTGCAGCGTCTCCCGATAGATCGAACTGCTCTGCAAGCTGGCTTTCCCGCCGAAGTCCGAAATGTCGTTGGGGAAAAGCCAGTTTAAAGAAAAAGCAGTTTATTTTTTTTTTTTTTTTTTGGGGGGGGGGGGGCTGATTTAACCGCCCGGAGGAAAAACAAATCTCCTTTGCGTAGGGAGAGGGTGAGCCGGTGAGACCTTGAAAAGCGAAGAAGCGGCCACTGAATAGCCGCATGGAGCATCCCTCATGGCCTACAGACGCTCTTTCGAGAGTAACCGTTTCTAAATGAGGCGTGCTTGTTCGTTGTCAAATTTATAAAAACTTTTATATAGAATTAATTACTCTCTAGATCAAACCGGTAAACGGGGTTTTCCGAGTTCAACATAAACAGGTGACTTTACAGCGGTGCATATGAATAATTTCCACGTTCTTTTTATTTTCAGATGCCTCTGACATGTACATCGCGCAAGCACCCTGGGATGTGTCGCCTAGGAAACGGAAGGGTCTCATGAACAAGTATATCACGAAGCAGCTTCAAGATATCGACAGGAAGCTGCAGTTTTAAGCTACTTCTGGGAACTAACTGAGTTTTCCTGTTGATGTGATGACAGTGCTGGGTTATTTGCTTTTGTCAGGTGTGTAATATATCTGTTTCGTCAACTGTACCTGCTTTCGAGTCCTTGTTTTAGTTCCTTTGCATGCTCTTCTCAGGAAGGGTGTCAGGATTTCATTTCAGTGGAGAGCCTTGGAATACGAAAGGTAGACCGGAGGTTGCCAGCTCCCCTTTTTCTGAACAGGAATTGTACGGGTGGACCAGCATCACGGGTGGACCTGCATAACGGGTCGATCCGCCCAACGGGTCGACCCGTATAACAGATCGACCCGTATCTGGTCGGGTGCTCCTGTTTGCGACCCGTTCACATACAGGACGACCTGTTTGCATACGGGCCCCGTATGTCCAGGACATCATATGACCCAAATGGGTCGACCCGTAGGACGGCAGAAAACAGAACAAAATCGTAGAGATAATTATAGCAAAGTTTTGTAAATTTATCTCAACAACCCAAGTATTGTGAAGCTAGACGAATCTTGCAGTGCAACAAGCCTCACTCGAATTGCAGGCACCTTAGTCTGACTTACAACCTGATAACTTGGAATGAGAGACAGTGGCGTAACTAGGGGGGGGGGGGGGGGCAGGGGGGTACAAGTGCCCCGGGCGCCGCTTGGGAGGGGGCGCCGAGCCGAGTCCACCCCACATGTGCCCAATGGAAAAAAATGGCAGCGGGGCTACGTGAGGGGCGCGAAATTTCATTTGCCATGGGCTATGAGGGGCGCAAATTTCATTTGCCATGGGCGCCGTCATAACTAGTTACGCCACTGATGAGAGAGCCACCACTTTACCCAATATTAAACTTGTAATGAACAGCTAATTAAACTCTAAATATATAGATTCGATAAACAAAGTGAGCATGGTGATAAAAATCTGCATTACTCACAATAGCAAGTTAAAGTAGCCGTCAGAACGTTAAACTCCGCTGTAGAAACAGAAGTGCTAAAAGTAAACATTTGACAGAGATCTGTCTGGTTGGGAGTGATTAGTTAATAAAGGTATTGACTTTGACAACACATGCATCATTGACGTTGAGACAAATCCCCTAAAGATACTGTTTCTTAATTCTGGCATATCCAAACAACGCCACAGAACATCAATCCGTCTCGTAGCTTTACCATCCGCATATGAGAACGGGCTTCCTCACTTTATTGAAAAAGGTACAGCCATAGAAGAAGAAAAAATCAGATGTGATTCGTGGCGCTGTACGCAAAGGGCGCCTCCGCGGTGGTAAATAAAAAAGACGACAAAGACGATGCCTGACTGGGCCAGTCAGAGTGGTCTACGTCCTCGATCTTGTCCTTGATCTTGACTCGGGCGATTGGTACGGGAGTGGATTATCACAACCGGCGATGAGCGATAGAGAACGGTGGCGCACGTCTTACCTATTTGTCCCGCATCAACTCCAGCAGCCGTGCCTGTCATCGGGAAGCTGGAACCGTTCGACTCGGCTACGTCGGATTGGACCGAGTATCGCTAACGCGTGGAATTGTGCTTCGCCGCGAACGGAATCGCACCAACGAAGAGGATTGTCGTGTTTCTGACGTGCTCCGGGTCATAAAACTACTCTCTGCTGCGGAGCCTGCTCGCCCCTACGAAGCCTGCCGATACAACAATGGCTGCGATTTTCGAAGCTTTGAACAAGCACTACTTGCCAAGGGTATCGGAGGTGGTGGCAAGCTTAAAGTTTTTCTCGGCATCGGCGGGACGAAGAGCTGGCCAACGATTACATCGCATCGCTGAAGAAGCTTGCCGACGACTGCAAGTTCGCATCATTTCGGGAGCGGATGCTACGGGACCAAATCGTGAGCGAAATCAACGACGTCTCGATGCAGACTTGCCCGCTGGAAACGGCCGAGTTGGACTTTTGGACCGCGAGGAACACCGTAATCGCCATGGAGGCTTTTAGGAAAGATTCCCGTGCATGACGTGCTCAGCTGGCTCAAGCGACGCCTGTGCAGGCCAGGGAGTCTGCGAATGTTGTAAAGACTAAGCGGACCAAACAGCAGGCAAGTGGTTCTTGCTTCCGGTGTAGGGGTAATCATCTAGCACACCAATGTCGTCACGTGGGCAGCGTCTGTTTCAAGTGTGAGCAGAGAGGGCATTTGGCATGGGTATGCAGATGAAATACATCTGAAACGGAAAAGGCGAGAGCCAGGAGTGAATCGATACTTGTCCACAACGTAGATGACGACCTGGCAGCGCCGGAATACAAACCAGGAACGCAGGAGCCGTACAACCTTTGGGTGCTTCAAGCGGCCGGACCAGAGCCAGTGCGTGTCGAAGTTGTCGTCAACGGAGTGACATTGAACATGGAGTTGGATACCGGTGCCAGCAATAGGAAGCGAGAGGATACCATGAGCGAGAAGTTTACGGAGCTTTCCCTTCGGCGACGCTGAAGCCATCAGACGTCCAGTTAAGAAGCTTCTTTGGCGACATCAAGCCTGTGATGGGCAAGCTTGAGGCAACCGTGAGCCTCAGCGAAAACGAGTGCGTCCTTCCCTTGTTTGTCGTAAAGGGCCCGTGTCCTACGCTGTTCGGAAGATGCTGGATGAGGGAATTTAAGCTAGGAATTGCCAAGTCAGAAGTCGTCAACGCTGTGACGTCCGTGGAGGAAGCGGTTAACCAGTTCCATGAAGTATTTTCGGAAGGACTGGGTACCCTTGATGGCGTGGCCGCCCAGATTACCGTACACGAGGGTGCTGAACCAAGAGTTTTTAAGCCGCGAGTCGTCCCTCTCGAGTTCCGAGACATAGTTACTGAGGGGTTGCACAGGATGGAGCGCTAGGCCGTCATTCGAGAAGACGTCCGAATGGGCCGGGCCCATCGTTCCCGTAGTGATGCGAGATGGCCGTGTTCGCCAGTGTGGCGACTTCAAGATAACAGTCAGCCCTGCGACGGTGCTCGAGTCGTACCCGATTCCTCGCATCGAGGAGCGATTCCTCGCATCGCGAAGGGTGTTTAGGAACACCCACCGCGGAATATCCGAATTTTTTATTCCCCTCCACGCGAAAAATTGGATTTTAAACCCTTCTTAAAGTGCTTCCTCAAAAAACAGAATTTTTGTTGCAAACATTGGCAACCGCGAAAGCTCTGACGTAACATCAGGTAAAGAGCTGCCTTGCGGTGTCTCCCGACTGCTGTACTGTAACTTTTCCTTTTTTTATTCGTTTACACTTGTTGCTTTGTCAGACTAGATCCTCGTGGATTTAAGGGGACTTTTGTTGTGCGGTTGGTTGAAGCAACCCTTGGACTGCAGACAAACGATGTCTTGTCGCCGTGTGAGCTCTCCCGCGTGCGAATGTGGTCGCGACCTGTCAGGTTCCAGGTTGGTTTCGGTTTCGCCGCATAAATATATTTTTAAAATACAACTGTTCCTCTGACATCAATGTTTCAATATCTTGCAAGACATTTAAATAGTCTAAACGTCTATACTCACAATAAAGCTCACCTTTAACGCTATTTTTATGCAAAATGGTTTCGGTTTTGGTTTTGCAGCATAGACATTTTTTTGTTTGTAACTACTGCTCTACGCTCAATTCCTTATGATCTCACAAGACAATGCCTTCAAATGTCTACGTAGGGTGTAGAGCATATTTTTTAATCCTCTCTTACACAGTAATGATTCTAATCGATGTGATTCATCTCGTGGACTCCAGCTTTGTCCTCAACATTAATTTATATGGCGTGCAAGTACGGCTGCTAGTAAGCAAGCGGCGAAGGAAATATTTTCGCGCATCTCGTGCGTTTATTTACCCGCCAATGCGCTCGAAGGATCATGGCCCCTGCCCGACTGATATGGTTTTCTGTAATTGATATTGTCCATTGATAGGTGTGCCCCTTCTTTATATTTGTTACTTTCTTGAAAGCGTGCTGATGTTTCCTATAACAACCAGGTGTTTATTGTTATCCCACATCTCAGACGCCTTGGGAACCATCCAGCAGGGAGCCCCAAATTTGTCGAGTTTCAACACTTTTGTTATTGATACAACTCATCAGCACATTTGAGCTAAAACATTTTATGATCACCATCCTGTCTATTTTTATAACTAAAAACTGAAGCCTTCCAACTACACGAATATGTTAAGACAAAGTTTTGTTCAGAACTGGCGCGTGGAACGATTACGCAACCAACAAGTTTCAAAGAAAACTAATTTTTTTCATGTTCGAAAGGAAATTAAGGAAGTGCTATCCGGAGGCCTGGAGAGCAGTTCTCATCTAACGTTTCGATGGTTAAGTTCGTAAGAAAAGTAAAAGTGTTAATCGGTAAACATTCCTAAAGCCTACAAGCCAAGAACTCACCCTCCTCAATCCAGAGTGGATCAGCGACATCACCGTGTAAACGGTGCAGTGGAGTTGGTGCGACAATGGACATCACACAAGCGCCGTGTGAATAACGTATACTTTGCGAAAATGAGGTACGCCTAGAGGTCACCGGTTTCAAAACTTTGTTTCAGAAAATAATAATAAAAGGGGGATACGCGCACGTCCAGAGACCACAGGTTCCACGGCATAGTCACAGAATTTCCCCTGAGCACTTGCCGCAGCATTGAGACTGCCAGAGATATAATGGCTTGGAATTACGGATTATCTTTACTATTCATGGCAATGCTCGGTAACAGATACCGTCAGAAACATAGACAGCCTCGGCAGTCCTCTTCGCAAAGGTGTTAATAATAATCATCAATTTTGCACTACAGATATGCAGTAGGTGTCAGAATAACTCTTTGAGGAAGTCACCAGAACCACGGATAGTTGCTCCAAGCTCACGGTTGTCTTGGAATGATATCTCGATAAAAGTCGTGTTTTCTTCTTTTGTTGTTGTTGCTATGACAAGAACGCATATTGAACTGAGAACAACATAATATAGAGTATACGGAGAAACAAAATACAAAACAATCATCGAAGAACATATTTCAAACCCCGCGTACAAGAAGTGCCTGCATAGCCGACGATACCATGGCTGATGTTACGTCACGCGAAACGGCAGGACGTCAGCCATTGACACTGGCAAAATTCGGGGTGCAGTTTCGTACATACGCTGATGACTAGTTTAATTAATATCCAAACATCATATATCAAAATAAAAATGACGTTTGTCTATATGACGGCTCCCTAGACCTAACGAGCGCAAAAACTTAAGTAACTTCGGTTTAGACCGGACAATCCCTTTAAAGCGGCCCTGCAATCATATTTAAGCGTCTACCTTTTTTGCGGTTTCCACGTCTCTTGGGGTTCGGGCAAGCCAGCGGGCACGGAGAGAGTAATTAAATATCAGTGCGTCATATTTTAACCGGACGACGCGGAAACCTCCTCCACCTACGAGGGCGACCCTCGTTGCCGAAAGCGCGCGATATGTGACGTCCCTTAGGTCCTGGCCTAAAGCGCGAAACACATGTACGACGAAACCGTCCGATCCGACGTGCGGACTGGCGGAATGACCTTGGGGGAGAGGGTTTTCGTAGCACCGGAGAGCGCTGAAAATCCTCGCCTCCGACCGTCGTATTGCGCGGTCGGACGTCGGATCGGACGGTTTCGTCGTACATGTGTTTCGCGCTTTACTACTGGTCAGAGCCGCTAAGAGCTTTTTTTAAAGTCGAGATACAAAATATAAGTGTCGCGAACGGTTTCAATTATGTATGAAAGTAGTTTTTGTTCAGTATTTTAGATCAGAAAGGAACAAATGCAGTTTATAAAGTACAGAAACAAGAAATGACCCGTCGACATACCCGCCACCAAGCGGTGGAAAAGGCGGCGCATACTAGAAAGGGTAGTGGGATCAGGCGCCGACACGGAAAGGTCCCGGATGTACGCGGCGGCGCTGCGGTCGTATACCGGCTTGAAGATCCGACCGGCTCCGAGCGTTCTGGAGGCCTTCGGCGCGGGCCCTGCTGGCGATTTGGCCATTTGGCGGTATGGCAGCGCGAAGTGGCTCCCGTTCTGAACTGATCTTTACCCCGTGTTTGCTGTTGTTTGTGGCCAATGAAGTGTTATGCCGAAATAGTCTTTAATCGCGCAGTAAATGCAATGCGAGCCGCCCTGGCCGCCCGCTGCATACAGCCTATCCAACACATGCTTTAGTGGCGCCCTCTCGAGCCGTCGACACGGAGTGCGGCAGCCGTGAGCGCTCGAATGGCTCACTACCCCTCCTCTAGTTCACGGCCACTCAAGCCAGGACCTACGACGTCATGAAGCAGGTTATTTTTGCTTGTTTTTGTAATTCTAATTTGCCTATAACTTTTAAAACAAAGCGAAATTTTGGAAAATAAAAGTTTCATTACGTTACTACGTTCAGTGCGCTCAGGTTCGGTGCAAATTAAAAACCAGTCAAAAAGTTTGTGAGCTTAGTTAGTTAGGTAGTTAGAGGTTTGAGAGTAAGGGAGTCAGTCAAAAAGTTGTTTCAGGCCCCCTTTAAGTAGCTTCTTTATGTTTGACTGTAAATCGGGCCGCCAGTCGGGATGATGAATGACGTTTATTGTTCCGAAGTGCGCCTTTATCAAGGCGAGGAATGGTGTGACGTAGGACGTCCCACGGTACATGATTGGATGAGCTCTTTCACTAGCATGACACAGCTTGTGCCCTGCTACATCTCCCCTCTTTAAAGGGGAATGGGAAAAGGGGAAGGGGCTTTGTTACAGTCTCTCGGGCAGTGGGTACCGGCAGGGTTCCCGGCGTTCTCGGGTACTTCTGCGTAGCTCTTGACTGGGCTCGTTGATGTCCTGGTCTGCCGGTCGGTCTTCGGTGGAAGGTCGACTTGAGTCCGGCTGGGATGCTGCCTCCCTTAGGTGCTCTCTTGTGCGTCGAATCTCGCGGCCGTCTTCAGTCTGAAGAATCGCTGAACGCGGGGTGTCCGCTGGTCTCAGGATGACGGCTGGCGACCAGGTTCGCTGACGTGTGTCGTACGTCGTGACCTGTTGCCCCGGTGACAATGGCGGCAGGTTTCGGGAGTTGCGGTTGTAGAAGGTCATCTGCCGCTGACGGATCTCCTTGAGGCGGTTGTGGACGGCTTTGCTTGGCACAGTCTCCGGCTCCAGGTGGCTTGTTGGTACCGGTAGCAGCGTCCGCGTCTGTCGTCCCATCAGCCTCTGCACAGGAGACTTGAGGACAGCATCTCTGGGAGTATTTCGCCACTCAAGTAAAGCCATTTGGAAGTCTGGGATTCTGAACGAGCACTTTTTAAAAGTTTCTTGGCCTCTTGAACTGCTCTTTCACTCATACCATTAGAGCGTGGATGGTAGGGGCTAGAGGTAGTGTGCATAACGCCTAGATGGGCTAGAAAGTCTTTGAACTCTTTGCTGTTGAATGGTGGGCCGTTGTCACTACACAGCTTCAGTGGTAGCCCATGAACTGAAAAACTTCAGCACACCACGATTTAACCATGTTTGCGGTTGTGTTGCGGAGCTCACGAACCTCAAAAAAGAACGAATAGAAGTCTACAATTATTGCAAACTCGCGTCCGCCGTATGAGAACAAGTCCATTCCCACGATCTCCCAAGGCAATGTCGGGACGTCGTGGCTCAGAAGAGGCATCTTTACGTTTCGTGGCTGATGCATCTGGCACACTTTGCAGGCCTTACAAAACTGCTCTATATCATTAGACATGTTCGGCCAAAACATCACACTTCTTGCTCGCGCTTTCATCTTCTCCGCCCCCGCGTGTGCCATGTGCAGGAGGTACATCATTTCTACTCTTTTTGATTTTGGTATCATTACCTTATTGCTGCGAAACAGAAGGCCGTCTTGAGTGTGTATCTCCTCGCGGTACGCCCAGTAGGGACGGACGATTTCTGGGACGTCTTGCTTGTTATCAGGCCAGCTTGTCTCCGCGTAGTCACGCAGGTTTGAGAGTTCGGGGTCCTCATTGGTTGCTCCAAGAACGTCCTTAAGGCGAGTTTCTGATGCTGAAACGTAAGCAAGTACGTTCACATGAAACTGGGTGGTTTCTTCTTGCATGCTGACTTTACTGGGGAAGCGTGACAAAGCATCGGCAAGAAAGAGTTCTTTGCCCGGCTTGTATAGAAGACGGATGGGATAACGTTGCAAAGTCAATCGCATACGTTGCAAACGAAGTGGAACTTGGTGCAGTGGTTTTTGAAAGATCGGCACCAAGGGACGGTGATCTGTCTCGACAATTACTTCCGCCTGGCCGAAAATGTAATCATGAAATTTGGTACAGCCGTGCACAATTGCCAGTGTTTCTTTTTCAATTTGTGCGTATCGCTGTTGCGTTTCAGTAAGGGATCTCGATGAAAAAGCGATAGGATGGCCTTCCTGAGTAAGGACGGCCCCCACTCCGTATTGGCTGGCATCAACAGAAAGAGTGACTGGTTTTTTTGGATCAAAGTACGACAGAACCGGTGCTTCGATCAATGCTCGTCTTAGCGCGTCAAAACTGTTTTGCTGCTGTTCGGTCCACACCCAGGCAACATCCTTGCGCAGTAGAGCTCTCAGCGGCGCAGTCACGTCGGACATGCGAGGTACAAAACGCTGCACAAAGTTCATTGTGCCAAGAAAAACTTGCAACTCCTTACTGTTTGAGGGTGGCGGCATCGCCAGGATGTCATTTGCGCGGTCCGGGTCCAGGCGCAGGCCTTGCGTGGTCAGGATGTGACCTAGGTAGCGGACTTCTGTCTGCAAAAAGTACATTTCTTGAGATTCAGTCGCAGATTGTAATCGCGGCAGCGCGACAGCAGCAGTGTCAAGTGATGGTCGTGCTCTTCTTTTGTTCTGCCCCAGAGTAGAATATCGTCCATCACTACGGCGACACAGGGTAGCCCTTCTAGTAGGCGGTGCATTGCTGCTTGAAAAATTTCTGGCGCGGATGCGATCCCAAAGGGCATCCGGAGGAAGCGATATCGCCCGTACGGTGTGCTCATCGTGCAAAGTTTGGAACTCGACTCTGCAAGTTTGATTTGCCAAAATCCTGACGCCGCATCTAGGGTCGAAAAGAATTTCGCTCCAGACAGTAGCGGCGCGACGTCCTCTAGGGTTGGCATTGGGTAGTTTTCACGCAAAAGTGCTTTGTTGAGTGCAGTAGGGTCCAAACAAATACGCACTTTGTCATTTTTAATGACGGTGACCATGTGGCTAGACCATGCAGTAGGCTCTGTTACCTTGGTTATGACGCCTTGCTCTTCCATGCGCTGAAGTTCCGCCTTGACCTTGTCTTGAAGGGCAACTGGAACTCTCCTGGCCGGCACGACGACTCCAACAGTTCCAGGTTTCAGCTTCATTTCATACTCGACATCTTTCAATTGCCCAAGGCCTTTGAAAACTTCTGCAAAAGGTTGTGCGGCTTGGTACAAGTTCTCTAGATGAACATTCTGCACCCGGTATAGAAGTCCCAGGCGCTCGGCAACGGATCCGCTCAAGGTGATCGGCACATGTTGTTCTACGACAAAGAAGAGTTCTTCGTGCGCTCTGCCGTTTGCGGAAAGAAGCAATTTTACTTTCTCGTGAGCAGTCGTCTTGTTTCCGAAAAACGCAGTTAGCGTCACTTGACACACTTGCCGAGGCTTATCTGAAAGCTTTACGACGTCTTGCATTGATATGACGCAGCAGTTAGCGCCCGTATCTAGCTTGCACGCCATTGGTTTGCCCTCAATGTGAACTGACGCGCTCCACTTGTCGGTCGCGACCCAGTTTACCGTTAATGCTTCGAGAAAGAATTCCTCGTCACTTTCGGTGTGCAGAGCGCGTAGTTCTTTCTTCGGTTTATTCGCGCTTTGTTGAAGTACAGGCGTCTTGCACACTTGAGCAAAGTGATTAAGCCTTCCACATTTCTTGCACGTTTTTCCTTTTGCTGGGCAGGTTTCGCCGCGGTGAGCAAAATAGCCGCACCTAGAGCAGGGACTCTTTTTCGCAGCAACAGCATTAATAGTTGTCTCAGGTGCGCCTTGCGCTGTTCCAGTAATCTCCCGGAACTTTTCCTGCCCTTGTTCTTGAAGGCGACACAGCTCAACGGTCTTTTCGTAGGTTGGGTTTTCAACAAGTAATTTCCGCTGCAGGCTCTTGTCTCGAACTCCTAGGATGATACGGCTGCGTAGCATCCGATCTTCTAGCTCTCCAAATTCGCAATTCTTAGCTAGAATCCTTAGCTCTGTTAACCATTCGTTGAAAGGTTCACCTTCTTTTTGGTCTCTTGACCCGAATCTGAATTCCTGGAAAGTCAGGTTTGTAGCGGGCTTGTAGTATTCTTCGAACTTTTGAATCAGTACTTCTACACTGTTTCTTTCTTCATCTGTAGTGAACTTAAAGGTGTCATACGCCTTTCTGGCTTCTTCTCCGATTGTTACTAGTAAGGTTGCTGCCTGCACTTCCTCCGGCTGCTTGCTCAATTGCGTAGCGGTGGAAAACAAGGCGAACTCACGTTTCCAATTTTTCCATCCGAGCCATGCGTCGCCTGAGGTGTCCAGGGGCTTCGGTGGCGGCAGCAGCGTTGACGGCAATGGGGGCATCGGCGGCGTTGACGGTTTCGACATCTCGACTGGGCACCGCTGCCACCATGTAAGCGGGCCGCCAGTCGGGTGATGAAATGACGTTTATTGTTCCGAAGTGCGCCTTTATCAAGGCGAGGAATGGTGTGACGTAGGACGTCCCACGGTACATGATTGGATGAGCTCTTTCACTAGCATGACACAGCTTGTGCCCTGCTACATGACAAGGGAAGACAGGCAATGGCGTTGAAAAGTCTATAAAGGTATTTTATTGCCCAATGTCCACGTGTCGCGTGAGTGTGACAAGCTGAAACAGCTTCATTTCTCTTCGGGCTTCGGCTGTAATTTTTCTGCCAGGGCGAGAGAGAGAAAGAAAGAGATAATAAATATTCGGTAGCTCTGCCAAGTCTGTCACTCTTTTCCCCTCTTCTCGGAGCTAGTGTTTGACGTGTCGAGCTAGGGGTGACCATATGTTTCGTTAGAAAGGCACTGGGTGCGAGGCTTATTTCAACCAGCTGCTACGTGCGATTGCTGTGTCGAGGAGCGGGGAAGAGGGGGGGGGGGAGACCAGGAGCGGGTACTTGTTGATAGAAATCTGTAGCGGGGCATGCTCGCAAAGAGGGAGGGTTAGAGGTAGCCTTAGCAGCGTGGGTATATAGGGGGAGCCATGTAAACTTGAATATAATGTTGAAAGTGTAGTCACGCTCTAGAGCGACCTGGAACCCGCCACGTGGCCAGAATTGGCTGGACCCCCAAAAATAAATATTACATATATCTTGGGGAACATATTTTTTACACTCTCTGCGATGTTTCATAGTCGAATCACGCTCGAGTTAGAAATGCTGAATTTTGTTCACCGATAAAACTAATTCAGCTCTGGCGACACGAGAAATCAATTGCCCTGGCGCTTAGCGGTTTTCTCTGAATCCAATATTTACAAATTTAAGAACCGGTCAAAATATAATCTGAATCACCAGTAGTACTGGCGCGTATGCTTTAACCACAATATTAGAAAACGGTAATGATATAAGGTTATAAGGTATTCTGAAATTATTATCTTTAGTAAGAAGGGACAATGCCTCAATCATAACAAGGTAATCTTTAGTCCATGGCGACGACTGCTCATATAGCCTTCGGCTGTACGTAGCATTAATTGCTAAATTTTAAGTAGAAAACGTGCTGGTGCATATCTATGTAACAATCGGTAAAATATGCCTACGTGATGAAGTCCCTCCGTAACTCAAATATTTAAAATATATAAGATATCTGTCACTTATTGCACTAAAGTTAAATTAGTCAACATATAGTATTGCGCAAAAATATCGATAATTACGAGAAGTGTAGGTCATCATTCTGTTTTATACTGTGATCGAAATCAGACGGGCTGGTTCTTTTGTATTCACCACCGCTTTGCTCATTTCGAACAACCAAAACTAACCGTGATAATCTGCCCTGTGCAAAATCAATGATTTCACATCGATGCAGGATGATGCCGCGAAATAAAATCATATTTGTTAAAGGATGGACTTACGTGCGCCATATACCATGATAGAATAACAATGTATGCGAATAATATTTAGGAACTATGTTACCAACCGTTAAAACCACATCAGGAAATGACGATAGAAGAGTAAGCATATGAGTGAGCCGGTTCTGTGTGTCAAATATTTCTTCCCTAATGTCCTTCGTGGGATCTGTCAAGCCGCAACCTTGCAGCGTTTTTTCTTGGCCCCTTTTCACCTGTGTGTACGCCGGGGCAAAATAACATAACTATATTTGATTGATTAAATAGGCATTTGCCTAGGAACTAGTTTTTTTCATTTTATAGGGAGAGTGCTCATATTAGGCAGTATGGCTCCACTTCAAATCACCAAGATGCGTCCATTCCGGTAATTTGAGAGAAACTTATTAAATTCGAAACGCGAATCGAAAAAAAAAGCATTTGGCAAGTTGTTGATTGATGTCACCAATTAACACACTGTAGGTGGAATGGGTTAACGAAAGGCTCCAATTTAAAAAAGAGTATACCTGAAGTTTGTTTCCTGTGCAGCTTAAATGTGAGCTGAAGTTAAGCACAGCTCAAACTGCAACCGCAAAGTACTCCGCATCTGTGCACTGATACTCTTCTTCCACTGATTGTTTTCGAAGGTGCTCACTTGGAGAGTCTTATCCAGTAGCAGGCGAAGTAGAGGGCCGCCGAGCCGAGGATTACCCCGAAGACGGCCAGGGTGTAGTGGTCCTGCGACACGGCCTCCATCAGCGGCGCTCGCGGCCTCACTGCAAGCCGGGAAATATTGGCGCGCTTCTTTAAGTGCAACGACACAAAATGAAGCGCTCGTGTGGCGGCCATCAACCGTGCCCATATTTTGTAAAAAGCCTACTCCTCGGCAAGGCTGAATTTGCCTGACATTGGTGGCCTTAGTTGATTCGACTAGCTCTTTTGGTTATGTTCTGGACTCCAGAATTGTCTTCACTCCCATCTATGCCTCTTTGTACTGGGACCACTGATCAGCACAAGCTTTATTGGGATTTCTTGTGATATAAATCTTTCTGGCAACATATGCCTGTAATATATTAAGAAAAACTATATACAACACATGTTGAGGATACGCAATTCCACTAAATGTAGAACGAGCATTAAGAAGAAATACCATTTATAAAATACTTCCATATTTTAAAGATATAGTATAATATGATGTTTGTAGTTAAGCTGTGTAAGAGAATAACCAAACAGTAAAAACGTTGCGACTATTAAAAAAGTAAAAAAAATCATTTACCTAATACACCAATTACAACTTTTAAAACTTAAATAAGGCGCATATATGGCGCATGTAAGTTCTTATATGATCTTATATGCTCCCATATGTTTATTCACACATTCATATAACTTTTGTTAATAGAGGGTTTGCAGTGTTTTATCCTTTAAATGTAAAAATAGTACTTTTCACCATGCATTAAAACGATTTGGGTCTTAATTTGAAACGCCACGATTATGCTATTTTCTCGTTAACTTAGACGTCAATCAAATTCAAAAAAAAGTTTTATTAAGATAACCGACGGGTAGCGCAGTTGTGTGGGAGGGCTTCACAAAAAGCAGACATGCCTGACAAGGGGAAGCCCCTCCAAGCGCCCCTTCTCTGGTAACATCGTTCAACAAGCCCACACAAAGAGAATGTTCAACAGAGAGAAGAGAAACACGTGACCCGAAGAAGCCAGTCATTAAAAGTGGACATAAAAACACTACAGAAACAGGACGATACCACATAAATGAATGCCAGGCAGTCACCAATAAAGCGACAAAGTAACATAATCATCTCATTGGACATGTATAAAAACGTCACAGAAAGTTACACTATGCAATACATTCGCACAAAAGAAAATACAGCCGCACACTGCAAGACAATGATTTTTTCACACTGCATAGAGAAAATAATTTTTCTCCAAATCTCCCAAGAAGTCGTCAACTTTGAAACGACAAATGTACGCATTGATGTTTCTTTAGAGCTTGCACAGACACACATCCCTCGACAATTATCATGAGATCAGGGAGGTTATTAAGAAGGTTGTGTATTTGGAAATTCAATTTCTGTATGACATTGTTTGTACTTATACTTTCCCTTGCGTAATTTGTGCGCCTAAAATTGTATGAGTGGTCTTTCTAAATGTACCTATTGAAAAAGGCATTGGTTCGTGTATGATTTGACTATAAACGACGAAATTTAATTTCTTTTTATAAATATCTTGAATGATTAATAACTGGGGTTTTCTAAATAGTTGAGCGGAGTGGCTTAGGTACGGTTCATTTTCAACATAGCGCAATACCCATTTTTGAAGTAAGTGCTGGGTTTCTATATTTGTTCTTGAAGTGGTCCCCCACACAAGAAAACTGTAGTGAAGAGGTGAACTACCCAATGTAAAATGTAACTTTTTTTACCCAACGGGTCAATAAATCCATCAGTCTACAGTTTATTTATTATTTCTTTATTTACCTTAAAGGCACTGACGGGGGATAGTACAAAGTTTGATGCAGTTGGTACAATTTTGTTCGATACAATTCGATACAAGTCCAATATATTCTAAACTTAAATGTTAATGAAACATATACGCCTGGTTCGATAATTTTGCTTTGAAATTCAATTTGCATCTCATGTTGAATACATAATTATTACGAGGTCTAAGAAAAATGTAGATTGTTTTTATTCAAGTTTGTTTATTCTGAGCCACAATGATAGATTTTGAAACCATATATTGGTTTCATGCTCAAACACTTCTAAGGTTTGTCTAAGAAAAAAATGCGTTTGTGTAATCAGCATACCGTAACATCCCGCGTCATCGCCCACCCCTCTGGCACCATTCAAAAAAAGTGGCGTGTCCCACGCCTCGGTTGGTAAGAACAAAACAAAAATAAGAAAGCTTAAGAAACACCCATCTCTTTGTAAGTATCTAGAGCGGTTGCACAAAAGACACATTCAATTCAGAACTCGAATTAATCTGACTGTTTAACGCAAGAAATGCTCATGAAATAACGTTCAACTATCGCAAAGTTCGTTGCTTGCGTACGCGCGATGAACACCGCCGATCGGCATGCAGTGCTAACGTTTGTACCGTGAAAGCATGTTTTTAACACCGTTATGTTTTCATTGTTAGAAAAAAATATCAAGAATGAAATAGAAAAACGAACGAGGCGCAACGAACGAGCGAGCGAGCGGACAAAAGTAGCGACGAAGAGCGATGCTGGGGAAGCGAGAAAGCCGGCGATCGCGTTGGCAAATACTTTGGCGTCGGGCCAAGTCGGGCGCCTTGTCGATCGCAAGGAGTGGACTGCTTGCTCAACTTTCTTGTTTGGTGCATACATGCGTGCGTCCGTGCGCGGGGTGCTACCAACGCGGGCTGAGGCGGCGTTGCTGCGTAGCCTGGACGGCACCACGAACACGGGGCTTGAAATGGAAAGTTCTGCAACAAACGTCGGTACTCGGCGTCTCAGCAAATCTTTGTCTACCCGTCGGCTTTGTTTGAACCATTGCGCAGCCTTACCAACCGCGGTCGCGACGCTCCGGAAGAAGGAGCGGGTTCGGGGTGACCTTACTTCGGTGGAGACGGACTTTGACCACACACTCCGCAGTCGCATATTACAGGATATGGGCCGGTCTCCAATCTCGCGATTTCTGAATGGGTTACTGCTTGTGTTATCTTTCCTTCTTCGTTGTTGTTGTTTTTTCGAACGAACTTTTTTGTTGTGCATAACAAAGTTTAATTTTGATGTCTCCATCGTTTCCTTTCGCATGCATGTCTACGAATTCGGGGTCGCGGAAATCGGGGTTTGAGCGCCATGAATGATGAATGTGATGAATTTCGCGCCACTTTGAGCGCCACTGCGCGGAGGTTGGGAGTTTCTGCACTCAGAAATCCAATTCAGGAACTCTTGGTAGAGCGCAGTTATTTTTTCTCTATTATTTTCTTGTACTTTAGAGTGATTGATCTTTCTATGGTGTCCATTTTAACTGCTCGTTTAACTTCTTCCCATTTTCCGCTCAACTCGCTCCCGCCGACGCACCCTAAATTTTCAATCCCTGTATATCTCTTGTCGTTAAACACCTTGTCTTCAAGGAGCTTGATGTTCATTTTCCAGGTTTGTCAATTAAATCGAAGCCAGTCTTTTGTTTTTGATCCTTACCCGACAGTTACCAGGTAGTGGCCGCTAAAGCGCACCTGCCCTACACTATAGTGTGCACATAGCGGAAGAAGCTCAACTGACACGTGTTCTCTTTCTAGTCGGTAATGTCTTCTTCCTTGAAAATGGGTAAACTGCACGTCCTTCGTGCCTCTTCCGCAATATGCCACGTCCTCAAAGTAATGCTCATTTGCCAGTTCATTCCAGATATCGCCACTGCTATCCCTTCGGCGACCATGAGCGGTCCTGCCTTGTGGGCAACATGGGATCCAAAGCTAGGGAATTGACTTTTGGAGGTGCAATGGGGGAAAGCAGGGCTTGGGCCGCCAGCAGGTCGCCGCGAAGTGGCGTGTACGGGTGGGCCAGGTGGGTTAATATCTTTTAATCAGCTATCCGCAGACTGTCGTCGCATTCTCAGTGCCGGTCGCGCCGCGAGCGGCACGAGCGGCACTGAGAATGCGGC
Source organism: Ixodes ricinus (assembly GCA_037355805.1). NCBI lineage: Eukaryota > Metazoa > Arthropoda > Arachnida > Ixodida > Ixodidae > Ixodes > Ixodes ricinus. Next base: position 45,983 of record JAZHYW010013635.1, on the reverse strand, counting down.
TAACGAACTTTTTCGTATTATACAGAACCGAATATCACGGAAAGAGTGAACCGTAACATGAAGCTCCATGCTTGTAGCGCAAACAAACCGAAACAAAGACTGAGGCGTAAAACTTGCAAAAATAGCATTCGCTACTCGCACGATAATCAACCGGTTCATGGGTTTTACTCCGGCTCAACATTATTTTGGGAAAAAGATCGCGTTTCTCCTGGGAAATGGCCTTATTTTCACAGATGTAGCAATCATTCGACGCACAACTACGCAGTTCGCAGAAAATCTTCAAAAGCGTTTCACAAAGAACTTGCTGGAAGCTCGGGAGAGCCTCGACGTCTTAAGTCTGCAGCAGGCAAACCAGTACAACAAGGGGCGGGGAAATCTGGAGTTCAAGCTAGTATATCTGCTGCTGAGGCGAATCCATCCGGTGAGTGATGCTGCTAGGGGCTTCACGGCCTCTTTAGCAAAGAGATGGGAGGGCCCCTACCACCTTAGCAAGAAACTCTCCAACCTGTCCTACGAGCTGGGGCATTGCGAATCTGGTGAAGTGTGCAGGTCCATTTATATCGCCCACCTAAAAGCTTTCTATGAACCCGAGTAGGTAGATGTGTCGCAAGTTCCAGATGGCAACGATCCGTACCACCTCTAGGAAGATTTCATACCGTCTCTGCCACGATGCAGCCAGCGACGGCGGTGAAGACGGCGAAAGGAGCACGAGCCCTAAGTGCATTATATTCATGCACTCTTCGGGTTCTTTTTTTGTTTGGAGAGGGGGGGGGAGTGTGCGGGGATGGGGGGGGGTAAAAAGTAGGCCTGTTCCCGTATTGCAGTTGGGCAGGCGTCGTTCTTGGGGGCGGCCACTTATTTCAGCCACGGCATGACCTCATTTTGTTTTTGATTTCTAGTGCCTAATGCCAGAGACGCAGCGGCCGCGACGCAGCCCCCATAATCACACTCCCCGCAGCCGCATCGGTACCGTCTGGACGTACTGACGTCGGACCCGCGCTCGCCCAAATGCGGGGACTCGACCCGGTGACACAGAAGGAAGGCCACCCCAAGACCCCCTAAGCCGTCCTCTTTTTGTTTTGATTTTGGAAGGGGAGACCCCTTCCAAAAAAAGTGTGGGTAACCTGGAGTTCTAAAGGGTTAGACCAGGTTACCCGCGTGCTAAATCGTCCGTGCTAGTTCAAATCGCGAGGGGGCCAAGTGCAATGGGCCACGCGAGCGGCGCTCCGTCGCTGATAAAAGGCCCTCGTAGAGTATGCGCTGGGACTTTTGGGATAGCGGCGCGGGCAATAACGGACAATAAATGTTTACGGGTTGTTGAAACCAGTGCGCTGTGTCGTTCTAGATGTGTAGCAGAAAGGGAAATCCTAGTCTTTCTGAGCTCAAGCACTGTTAAAATTTTCCAAAACAACTCACAGTGCTTCGCATTTTAAATATTCTGCTATACCTTTAAAGAGTTGACAGCCATCCGTTTCTACGGACGGTGTATAAATAAGATAACGCGGAAGGTCTGATCTGACAAGCAAATATCCCAAAGCTCAAGTCTTCCGCCTTCACGCGAAGGTACATTCTCAACAGCAGTACTGACAGAATAATAAAAAAAAGATTATACACATCCCGACCTACCAACCTTGTGGCTTACGCCTACGTCATATCACGACTGAAATGAAGGCACAATCTGCTCTGTCTGATTCTCACTTTCATTCTTTATTTCCTGGACCGCTTTCACACCGAGGTTGTTTTTAATGAACACACGTCTGAGCTGGCACTGTTTTTGCCTTGCTGAAAGCCCTCTTTTGTTCAGGGTACCTATACGCAGTGCGACCTCGAACTAGTCTATGGTCTCAAAAAATAGAGGATCTTATAACCTTGAGTCAACAAACTGTCACACGCCACTCAGAGAGATAACAGGGAACCAGCTTACTGTGACGGCCGGTCATAACGATACCTGGAAGGTGAGCAGCTGCGTTTCGAATACATAGCTTGCATGTGACGTCATTAGGAGCCATGCCAGTATTTTATAGCCGCGAGCGTTCGATTCGCCGTGTTAGTTTCACACCGAAGAAGTTGTTGTTTGAAGAAACCAGAAAGTAGAAATAACCGTCAGTACCCAGCAATGCGACGCTCTCAAGTCGTGTGTATTTTTTTTCCTGCAAGCTTCCATTGATATTCCAGTCGTCCTCGTGCCAGCTCACTGGCGGCAGCAACGCTTGCAGCCAGGACCTCCAGTCGCCTCTTCGGAGTCATAAGTCCAATGGCATTTCCTCACTGGAGTTGTTCTTCGGCGTCATTTTGTTTTCCCTTTAGGTAGACGTCCCCTCCGCCGTCCCTACTGCAGCTGCTTCCGAACCTGGTGAGCGTTCGAAATTCCTTGTGGTTTCTGGAACTTGGCGGTCGGCGTCGCGTCTCTGTGACCGCAGAAGGCTCTTTTTCCGCCAGTTTTTTTATCGCATTACTCGCTAACGGTGGCGCTCCCGTCGACGACACAGACACCACAGACGCCTGCATTGAAGGCGCCGCCGCCTGTTCCGTGTCTTGTCTGTCAATCACAAGCGCGTTCGCGTCTTCCTCAACCTAGCGTCCCTCTGCGACGCGAGCGTAATATTGAACGCCGTCTTGGCGTTCGAGACCATAGCCACGGAACTCACTGCAAAGGGGCGACCTGAAATTACGCCAAATGTGTACAGACCGTTTGAACGCAGGCACAGTCATGCACGTCCCGGAACAACCACAAGTACAGGACTTCCGGTGAACCGAAGCTGGGGGTAGGCTTTCCATTGTAATCCTTTCCTTCAATGACGGGCGTGCCACCCGGGTAGTCGACTCGACGCCGTCAAGTCCGTTGATGTACCACTTTGCGAGCGTTAACTCTCTCACCACGTCGAAGTCTTCAAGTCCCTTTTGAGGGCTTCATTGGGCACGTCAGAGAGTACCTAGTAAAACTTCAGTTGAACCTCTCGCCGACCAGGTTCCATCGGCACACACCAACCACCTTTCACCTTGAACTTGCCAGGCATTATCGTTTTCTTTTTGGCAACAGTCGACTTGAGGCGGACAATCCAAACGTGGCCTATCTGCAACACTCCATACCGCCAACGTCACGCAAGACGCCCGGTTGCCACAAAGGTTCTCTACAATATGCAATGCGGTAAGACCGCACTCAGATGCCAATCTGTAGAAAGGCCGTACATTTTGAAGAGTCACTCGCCGGTAGCGTCCGCAGAATAAAGCGATAATCAGCAGAAAAATCGAATACCCTCTGCAACGAAAAACTGAGGAAGAAGAGGAGCTGTGCGTGTGCGGAAGTCACAACGCGGAGCTCTGGTTGGAATGATTAGCGGGTAGACCTAAAGCTAGCTTCCTTTGTCTCAACTGCACCCGTCGAAAGCGCTAGAACGCGTAACGCTGGCGTCCGGTGTTTGCCTCTCGCTCCGAAATCTGCTCCTCTTCCTAAGTTTCTCGACACATAGTCGTCTTGCAGTCGTCCAGGCGGCGAGTAGACATTCAGAAGACGCGATAATGGGATGCTGGCCTTGGCGTCTGCAAGACCCGACCAGAAAGGTGGCGTTGTAGCGTTTGATTATGCGCGGGCAACGTTCGAATGCTAGCGTCTGTCAGCGTCTGCTCATGGGTGCGAAAGAAAACAAAAATTAATTTAACAAAAGATATACAGGTCGTGGCCTTAGGGTCCTACGAAAACGACAAGAATAGGCCTCCTGCGTTGCCCACGGGGTGCTGCGAAAAGGAACGTGTTAGCACTTGTTTCGTGTAGTACAAACTTGAGCTTCTCAATGTGTCACGCACGTAGAAGAGTGCCTGCTCTGGTGCGGAACATGGTCACGAAAAAAATACAAAGAAGCATCTAGAATTTGAACGCCGTCGAAGCACAGGTCAAAGCAAGAGTCTAGTCTAAGCTAAGACGCTAAAAGCGTGAGTCAAAAGACGCCGTTATACGCGTTCCAAAGTAAAAAAGAAAAGGAAAGCGTCGGACGCCAGATGGTTTGACGCCATCCGCCAGAGCAGAGCTCTAACCCCGAGTAAAGAGACGCGTACCCTAACGTTGATGGCACGCATCTGGTACCTTCGATTGTCGTGCGGCGTTGAATCTAGCCAATTTCAAACGCAAAAAGGTTTTTTTTTTATTATTCAGCACCACAGAGAAAGAAAAAAGCTCAGCGAAATCGACATAAGTTGTGCGAGGCCCAATCAGGTGACCGTGTACTACCCTAATGAGCGCTCCACAGTTTGTTCAGAGCTTGATTGCAGGATGCCCATACATCACATTCAACTGTTTTGTGCATGTTTTCTTTCAGAGCGCATATCAGCAACGTGAGGGAGCATAAGAACGGGCAATCGAAACACGACCTAATAATATTAAATTTTGCTCGCGATGGGCGCTGCGCAAAACTCGAGAGCTACAGACCTATCACCGCGGCCAGGCATAGCCGCTTGCTGATCTCCAATGGAGCCCATGATTCCAGCGTTTGACTTCGTCCACGTTCGAAAATAGAATAAGAACTATTCCACAACGTTAACAACAAGCTTGGGTTTTTTGTAGTACCCGATGCCCACTGCACGTGCTCTCTGGAAAAATACAAAGAAATAGACCATAACAAAATGTCGTCGTAGCACTGTAAATTCCAAGAGTTCATGCCGGGTGACGCGCTTTCACGCGCTCCAGAACAAAAAACAAAAAAAAAGCTGGCAACAAAATGTTGAGATGTCTATTTTGTTCATGCGCCCCACGGTGCTTGATTGCGAAGCCTATGTCCAACGACTTCGCCGTGACGTGTTGCAACTATCGCTGTGACTGTACTGTGTACTGCAGTCAGCGGCAGGACTATCTTTGGTACGCTAATTGGACGGTCGATGCGTCTGTCTCGACCGGCAACAAGGACAAGCCAAGGAAACACCAGCGGTACCAGTGGCGGCAGCGGCACCAACGACGACAGCGGGTGAGGCGACACCAAGCTCGGCAGTACCTATAAAACAAGCAGTGCAGCGTTTCGGCGGGAGGAGTTGGCGACGGGGCTATCTGCGGTACGCTAATCGGCTGACTCTGCAGGTGGGAGCAGTACCGTTGTTTATTACTGTTAAGACTTAAAAATCACGGTCGCTTACTGCCTGTGAGTGTCCACTACCATGCCCAAAAACGATTTGTGTCTGCACTGTAAGAGGGAAATTGAGGATCATGACATTGGCTTGACGTGTAACGAGTGCCAGTTCAGCTATCACATTGACAATTGTGCGGGTGTGACACAAAGTACTCTCCGAGGAAACAACTGGAATTAAAAAAAGCTGAAAATGTCAAACGTGCCGGGGATCAAAGCAAGAGCTAGGAGCTCTCAGGACGATAAGCAGTCGTTCGAAGAACCGTCGGACGTGTAACAACAACTAACTCGAATAATGGGGATGTTGACAGTACTGACACCACTAAAGCAGCAAGTTGACGAGCTGGTAGAAATAAAAGAAACTCTGATGCACATTGAAAAATCCGTAAAGTTGATGTCGGATAGCTACGATGAAGTACTGAAAAAAATAAAAGAGCATGACAGCGACATCAAAGAATTAAAAAAAGAAAGTAAACAAACTGGAGCAAGAGCGGAAGACTAATGAAACTTCCCAGATCAAAAAAAAGAAAGAAAGAAAAGAACTAAACAGGCTGGAGCAGTATGGACAAACGAATAACCTCGAAGTACACGAACTCGCCAAATCACCAAATGAGAATCTGCTGGAAAAACTGAACAAGATTGCTGATAAAATACAAGTGCCAAGGTTGAAAAAAGATAACGTAGAGGCTGTTAATCGCGTTACAAATAAAACAAATAAGTGCCCATGGTGATCGTTCGCTTTGCTAACTGAAATGAGCGAAATATGTCGCTTCAGAACAAGCAAAAGTTAAGGCCCGAAGCAAGTGCAGATAGTGTGTACCTGCAAGAGAACATGACTGCATCAAGCTGGAAAATCTTCTACGATGTCAGGATGTAGGCCAAGTACCTTGGCTACAAGTTTGTGTGGAACAGAGAAGGAATCTCGTGCGTAAGAAAACAAGAAGGCGAAGCATCTACTATTCGAATCGAGCATGAAGATGATCTCGCAAAACTTAGACAAGAATTGCCTTAACTGAAACCGTATTTTTGTACTTTGTGTTTTCAACTCGTGGCACATTTTACGTGTCCCACGCCAGATGAGCTAAATGATCACGCTCTTTACAAAAGTTATATTTTTAATCAGTGCTTTCATAAAAAGAAAGGGCCGTTTTTTGCGATTCATTTCAATATAAGTATAAGAAATAAGACCGATGATCTTGACATTTTTATTGACTCGCTATATCTAAGCCTTGACGTAATAATATCTACGGAAACATGGCTCAGGGAAAGTGATCATGCACCATATTTTTAAGGCTACAAATGCGAAAGCCTTGGAAGAACTCTAAAGCGAGGAGGTGGCGTTGCGATTTATGTTAAAAAACACATCTTGTACCAGGTTGATAAAGAATTCTAAGTTATTAATTCTTATGTTGAATGTCTGGTTCTGTGTACGGGAAAGGCAGTGATTGTTGTTATATATAGAGCACCAACAGGAGATAAAGGCGATTTTGCTTTGTAAAAAACTTGCTTATCTTTTTTGCTACCTACAAACTACCATTTATTATCATGGGTGACGTAAATATTGACATGAACTTAAACAATACTGCCGCCATAGAACTGCCTGATATTATTACGTCTTTCGGATGTACAAATACGATAGCACTACCCACCAGGATTTCTCTAGGATGTGCCTGTTTACTCGACTTGTGTACGACAAAAATACACGACACTGTCTTCAGCTCTGGGGATTTTTCCAGTGATATTAGTGACCATCTTCCTATACTCTTTTTAACTTCCTTGTCAAAAAGAGTAAACAAACAAAATACTTTTCCTTACCGCAAAATAAATGAACAAACTCTGTCCCAAGTCTCTGCCTTGATTGACAGTGCTGACTGGAGCAGCGTTTATGAATAAGCGAATCCTGATGTGGCATAAAATCATTACTCTAAGATCTTTAAAGGGTAACTGCAAGGAAAATAAGTGTTTTTTAAACAGCCTGTATGGGACAAGCATGTCACAAAACAAATCTTCCGCGAAAAAAAAAACATATTTTTCTAGCAATATTTATCCCACAGGACGTAATTTAGTCGGAGTCACAACTTCTTCACATTTGAAACTCCCGCTCTTTCGTCGCGCGCGGAGTGGCTGTTAAACGTCACTCCGTGACGTATAGCAGCCACTACGTGACGTATAATACCAACTTTGTGGCGCGCGATTTAAAACGGACAAATTGCCGGAAACTAAAATCGGTGTCGCGCAATAAATATTGCTGTAAAACATTTTGTTTTTGGCGGAAAAATTGTTTTGTGATATGCTTGTCCCAATTAGGCTGCTTAACAATACACTTTTTTTCTTTGCAGTTACCCTTTAAAGTATGCTATGACAATGCATTCTCCCTTGTACAAGTCAAAAATAAAAAGCAGAAAGTGGGGAAGCCATGGATAACGGAATTCCTTCATAAAATATAAATAAAAAACCGTATGTACCATGACGTCGTCAAAACACGATACCAGCAACTTTTGATTTGGTTTAAAAAATAAATAAATAAACATACAGCCGAGATAAAAAAGCAAAACGTGAGTATCATCAGAATATGTTCAACAATATAAAAAAACGAGCCGAGAAAGATATGGAACGCAGTGAATGATATCACAAATAGGAAATCTTCTTTCGCGTGTATCGATGAAATTATTATCGATAATAAAACGTTTGAAAGGAAAGATCTTGCAAATATTATCAATGCATATTTTGTCAGTGTGGGTGCATGTGAAAAAGATGACGCGGGCGATTTCGTCGTTGACGGAACAAAGCCTTTGCTGAATTCTATCATGTGTAAGCCAACTACGCCGATCAGAATTGAAATACTGATTAAAACATTAAAGAACAACGTTGCCGCCGGTATTGACGGTTTTAAATCCTTTCCAGTGAAACTTGTCTCACAATTATTTAGTCACATTTTGTCATACATACGAAATATGATGCTACAAACAGGAATATTTCAGAACGCGTTAAAAACTGCTTGACTTAGCCCAATATTTAAAGCCGGCGAAGAAATAGTTTGTACAACTATCGGACAATTTTCATTCTGCTAATTTTTCCCAAAATATGTGAAAATGTAATTTATACTAGATTAGATCCATTTTTCTGTAAGTATGATTTAATAAATGAGGCACAATACAAATTTCAAAAAGCCCGAAATCTACAAAACAAGCCCTACTTCACAAAAAAAAATCATAAATGTTGAAAATAAATTTTATACAATAGGTTTGTTTTTAGACTTTACGAAGGCTTTCGACACAATACAGCACAGTATCTTACTGATTAAGCTTTATCATTATGGGATGCGTGGCTTGGAATTAAAACTAATTGAAAGTTATTTAAAGAATCGATATCAATATCTCCATTAAAATAAATCAACCTCTGATAAGTTAGAAGTACGACACGGAGTGCCGCAGGGATCTCATTCTAGGCCCTCTGTTATTTCTTATCCATGTAAATGATATGGCGAACATGCAGGATTCTCCAGAAGTAATCATGTACGCAGATGACACGAACGCGTTCTATATAGCACGGTCTGAAGATATATTGCAAATATTGGCCAACGAATATTTGTAGAAGCTGGCTAACTGGCTTAAGCATAGCAAATTACAACTTAATGCTAAAAAACTGAATACATATTTTGTCCAATTAACACGCAAGACATACCTTCTACACGTATTAAGTTTGGTGGAATACGTTTAGAGCAGGTCAAAGATAAAAAGAAAATCCTAGGCATATGGTTTAATGAAGACTTCAACTGGTCGACACATATACAAAAAGCTTTGTCCTGAACTATCCCAATCAATAGGATGTATATATAGAATTCATAAACTACCATCTCTATGGTTAAAAAAAATTATATTATTTTTATGCTGTTGAAAAATATCATGCGGTACATTAGTATGGAGTACCACAAATATGACGAAGTATAATAACATAATAGTCCTTCAAAAACGAATACTTCGCATGCTCGAAATTTGTAATGTAACTTGCGAGACTTGCGTACGGACCCACTGTTTAAAAATACACTATGCTAAAGGCTAATAAAATATATTACTTGAAATTACTTCAGCTGAAAAAAAGATAAGCTATACGTAATTCCTGAGATTGTTAGCTCAGAACATACACTGAGAAAAATATCTGAAAAATACCAAAAGTAAGAACCAGTTATGGCCATCAACGATTGGATTATCAAGTTTTCTCCCTGTTAAACGAAACTGAAGAAAAGGTGAACTTTCTGTGTTCCTTTCAGATTTTCAAAAGAAATATTAAAGAACTCCTGGTGGAAAGTGATATCGTTTATGAATGAGGAAAAAATGTGAAAAAGTCATTTTTGATGTAACTAGTATTATTTTCTCAATCGTGTTAAATCTGGTAAAAGTGCTTATTATGAATTTGTTTGGTTCTGCATGTGCATTTGCAGATGTCCTGTTTTGCGCTGTACTGTAAAGGGAGGTAGAGGCCTCGTTAAGCTGAAATGGCAGCTTTCTTCTGCCTCCCATCCTCACCTTGTTTGGAGAGAAATAAACAAACTGAACTGAACTGAACACAGGACTGATCCTTTTTAATTAAGATCACAAACAAAAATAAAATGGGCTTATTATATTTTATCGATTCTACAAAAAAATATAAATCTGAGGAATGAAAGTGCATTATCTGAACACAATAAATCTAGAAACAAATTAGCTGCAGATAATAAAAATCAAAACTGCGTTAATATAGAAGCAAGTTTGCGACTCCTTTTAACGATACAGGAAAAAAATAATGGATTAAAACTTCCGTATTCTTTTATCCACGGCAAGCTTAATTTTCGCATTGTACAATATATCAACATTTCATTGAATGGATCGTCAAGATCAACCACACCAGATCAATTCAGCAAAACAGATTTTCAACATAATGTTTTCAAATATTCATTTTTCACCCGGGCAATCCAAGAGTGGAATTCACTGTCTAATTAAATTGCCATGTTTTCCTCACTCACCACTTTTGATAATGCACTTTTTATTTTTTATTTATTTATAAATACTGCAGACTCAGGTTAGAGTCCAAGCAGGAGTGAGCATCACAATATAAACACGATATACAACACCGAGACGACATCAATACCAGCTGCAAGACTTAAGAACAAAGTAAACTTGAAGGAAAAAATCAACAACAAAAACATTACAAAACAATCACATGAGCACAACTTTCAATTTTGAAATAAATTCTTCGAAATAAAAAAAATAAACTCTTCATCACATATATGTTCCATCGCATTTTGAGGGTGTATTCATTATGTATATAATATTATAAAAGCTTCCACTCCTTCTAAGGCTTTCAACTGAGAGCCGCAGTATCGTTTAAATGCAAATAGAAACGCAGTATTAAGACCAGCAGATAGACTATTTGTCAACAAGCCAGTAGGGTTCCGACGAAAATCCAAATGAAATTAACTTCCACTTTTTAAGATCCGCCCTCGACCAGAAGCCACAAATGTCCCTCCGGATTATCTGGACACCTGGCCATGGAACTATCGCAGGTAACGTTCGAGCAAACGAGCTACCCGGAATAAATTTCACTCCGGGGCCTGCGACCTACTGGCCATACCAGTACTTGGCATGGGACAAAAACGTGCCCTCCGTCGCTCCCAAAATCAAAACATGCATCGCCTCCTCCTCTCTAACTCACCCCTTCCTGCCCCACCCGCTCCCTCTCCCGATCGCAGTCTGCCGCTCTAGGACAGACCCAAACCGACTCTCTCCCAACCCCACACATTCTGCACCGCATACTCAACCTCCCGGTCACTTGTTGTTGAAGCCTTTGTATACTGACCTTTTTTCTCCCATTCTGATGCGCGGTGTGTATCTTTATGAGTGCATCGTCATGTGGCATTAGGCCGTCATTTGCTCCATCAGCTAAGGATAGAAGGCTGAATAAAGTCGTATTATTATTAATAATACGTTTGTATATTTGGTAGTTATTTTACCGAACACGAAGTATTTCGAATTTCGCCAGTATAATACCTTTTTGGTGTTATTAGATAATACTATTATTAAAGTTATCGAATGTATTTAATATTATATAAAACTAATATTAAAGTTATCAAATTTTCATTTGTGTTTTTTTCCACTGGTGTGCTCGGATGCAGACGACATTCGCAATATAAACTTTCTCCAAATATTTATTGATTATTCAAGTTAGATAAACATGAATTGACAATCCTAATCAGGTTAAAAACCCAAATTACAAAATATGGGAAAACACCGCGACAGACCACAGCTGCCCTAAACAACGTCTTATCAGAATAAGTGGCTGCACTAGAGAGACAATGGAGACGCGAATACCATGGGCGCAAAACATAATAAGGAATGGGCGTGGTTTGAAAGTTCGACGTTGAACAACACCATTCGTGTATTAATGGCCAAATATTTATGTTTCTCTGAGCATTAAATTAACCCCCGTGAAGTGTATTCACACAAATATAAGATCACTTCAGAACAACTTTTTTACTTCTAAATTCCCCCTCATATAATGGGTTTGTTAAATCCCGTATGGGCTAATAGAAGAATGAATCAATTAGGTAATATGAGACCTTCACCGGTGGTTCCTCTCATTGATCTCACTTGCCAAGTGAAATCTAGATATTGTAAGGATGATTACAGGTTAAGCACCTTCGCTTGAGATTTTGGGTAATTCCTGTGATGATCGCATTTACCATCAGCCATTTGAATATATATGTATACATAGTAACGTCTCATAATAACAGGTGAATATGTAATATTCACCTGTTAGAATATTTCTTTACAAAAAAATTGTAATTTGAAATGCGGCCGCCGAAGGGTATGCGGGTGTTGATAGGTTTGTCGTTAATTGTTTTAAAGATATTAAAGATGCGGAATAATAATGTAGTAGAGTTGAATTTCCTAGGTTTCCACTATTGAGGTGTTAGTATGTATAATAACATAGACATGGTAGGGTGGTCACCAAGCCTATCGGGAACACGCTAACTGCGTTTTATGTCGTAGAAGCCTGGCGGCAGCCGAAAAACAGTTTTTTTTTTGTATAGCACTCAAGGGAAGAGTCCGAGAAGGGGGAACCGTTCGCTCAATGCCGAAATCGCTACTGAACCGGTGACAACAGAAAAGATTTACCCGAGAAGCGGTCTCCTTTTCTTCTCATTCAACAGAAACATAAAATGCTTACTGATGACATTATCTATCACTGACTGTTTTTAGTCACCTTGCATCTTCGTGCAAAAGGATGGCGATAAGTATTGCAATGCCGGCCATAGAAATTGCTGTGGTGTCCAGTGTCCAACGAGTGGCCTCCACTGCTCAGGCTTATCTATTGAGAGCTACGTCATGACGCTGTTCTCCGGCTGCCATCAGGGTAGCGCTCCCATTACATTGGACGCCGTTCCTGTGTTCCTAATAAGTGTGGTGAGCACTGTACATAAGCTAGCCTGTCAGACGCAATCAAATCTGCCATCGTAATTCAGGAGGCCTCGACCGAACTTTCGTAATAAAACAAGATCAGAGAATACATTAGATGCATAGTCGACATGAAGGCTTCAGCATTTCTCAGAATTCAGCGAAGATGGAACCTTGATGACTATGAGTCTTAAGCCATATCGAGACCGTTATTAGTTGTTTACCCTAGCGTCTGAACAACTGAACAGCTATCGCTACATATTTTTCTTTTCGTTTTGTCAACAATTCTTCTCCAACTTGTTCTTCAATGCCTAAGACGCCAACCACATTACCTTGTAGTGTTAACAATTCACGGTGGTTAAGAGCTCACCTTTCACTTTGAACCAGGCCGCGGTCCAAGAGACGCCGTCAGAGCTGTCCATCAGCCTACATTCCCACTCCCCGCTGTCTGACTCTTGAGTCTTTGGAACGTAGAGGGACACGGACTGCGAATATGCACGCAGTTGTTTCGAACGCAGCTGGAGTAACAACATTATCTGCTGCGGGCAAGGCGATCTTGCCAAAAAAAGAAACTACACGTCCGTCTGCTTGCAAGCGCAAAAGCAAGGTATTGTCGTTTAAGTAAGCAGTTTCTTTGTGTTTTTCTTCATTCATTTCGAAATAAGACATCAGATATTTATTTGAAATGCCCGCAATATGTTATCAGAAGAGCCTTTAAGATATAGAGAGGAACGAACCTCCTTAATTTTTATTTTGGACGTTATATATTGTTCACAAACCACCATAGTTATCAACAAAGGTTCACTCAAATTCGAACACATCACCTCACCTGTAATGCAAGAGGTTTAGTAATATGTGATAAAAAGGCTGAGCAAAAATAATGACTCGTTGGTTCGAAAGGGATGCCATTTTGCACGTGAATAATAGTTTTGGGTGGTGACAGTTACATTTAGGAGTGCGTTTGTGACAGGTTACACAAATCAATATTTAGATCACCTTCAAGAGTGAATTGCATTTTACTTAGAGGTGATGCGTAGTTGACCGACATCTGCGAGCATGCCAAGAAGACGATGAGCTTACGCTAACAGGCTTTTTGACCGTCTTAAAGACGGTGCCATTGTGAAGCCACACGAGAGAAATGTTTGAGAGGGCTCGCTGTACGGACTCAGTGTGGCAGAAGAGAAGCAGGCAAGCCGGGGAGTTGAGCATCAGCGATGGTACCTCGCTGACCACTGCAAAAATTATCAAGGGCTACCTCAACTTATGAGAATTCTATGAAACATTTGCAAGTACTATGCGTCAAGTAGTTTGGCTTGAGGGACCCTGATAGACATGGTCCCTCAAGATCCGGATGGCGAACTACCAGCCGAATACAGCGGAAGCGACCGCGTTATCCTGCGTTTGGTCCGCACCAACACGGCACTATTGCCTGCCCTGCAGGCTAAGTTGGACAGAACCAGGTGAGTCCGACACCCCGATGAAACCGGGACGCTTATCGCCGGTGACTGCACTCGATGCGACAGCAAGAATCTAGAAACTACAATACGCCTTCTCTGAAAGTGCAGAGCCACTGTACGCCCAAAGCGCGCCACCATTTACGACCTTTGCGCTCTGCCATCGGCCCAAAACTTTCGCAGAATGGACGCGGCAAGGGGGCGATATACAGCACAGGATCATGGTGGTGGACTCTCTCCTAAAGTTTATTCGACAAGCCGGTATCCGGCACTATTTTTAAACATTCCATCCTCATTGTATTCCCTATCTCTCACCCCTTATCTTCCCAACAAATGACCTGAGGTCAAGGTGGTGGAAATGTAATTAAAATACCTCTTAACGACTAAACAAACAAACAAACAAATGAAGTTTTTAGATTTTGCAGCATACAATGCTTTATTCAAAATCACTAAATACAACGATGGTAGAATAATTACGTCAGCATTTTGTAACAATTTTGTTCCGTAAAAATATTACATATTATCTACGCACGTAAAAGATATACGTTCGGAGTAGCATTTGATTATTAGTGACTCTTATATACCTAAAGAAAAACTGTGAATATTATCGTACCCGTTTTAGAAAAATCTGGGGATGAAACTCATCCCGCTGACAAGCATGCGCTAAGAAAAGATTCAAGGTTATTCGTAGTTTTGTGATGTAAGAAAGCGTCATCAGTATTGGGCTTTTTGTACGGCAAAATTGTTCTAGAAGTGTAGTTGCAATTGCTTCCAGACTGTAAAAAAGACATAATACAAAATGCATTCCCCCTATTGTTATTATATATTGCCAAGCACGTCTGCAAACAAGCGCGCCCGTGGCCGAAGAGTTATCGTCCTTGGCTCTCACGCAAAGGAATCGAGGTTCGATGCCTGGGAGCGGATGCGTCTTTTTGTTGTTTCTGCAAATGTCGCGTTCTGGTGAATTCGAGAACCTTGTCGTTTATTCTGGTCCAAATGTTCTACGCGTCGAACCTTCTACGCCGATTAATCGAGAAGCCAACGCGTGTACATAAGGGCGTCTCGTGGCGAGCCAAAGTCAGTCTCGCCCCAGCGTTCGATCCTGCTGTTTCACCGCTATCGACGCTTGCGACGCTAGCCTTTTTCTATAATGTTTTGGGCACAAGCTCGCCCATTAAACATTTAGTTTTCTTCAGTTATCGTCGCCTCATCAATTGTCATTCGTTACAATATGAGGCACAACCGCAATCAAGCCTGAATGATGTAGGAAGAAATTTGTCGCTGCTCTCGTTTTTCTTGCGTTGATGTTGTTGTTGTTGAAAACTTTTAATTGGACATCAGAGGACAGAATATGAACGGGAAAAGGGAGTCAAAGGGATAGTGAGTAGATGTATGCTCCCAATCCAGGGCTTCAATTGCGGCTTGGGTATGCAGCGCGCAGGTCACCAGCCCCTTCTGCACACCGATGATGTCGCTCCGCAGCCCCGCTTGCCACTCTTGAGATGGAGGCTCCA
Organism: Ixodes ricinus; assembly: GCA_037355805.1. Taxonomy (NCBI): domain Eukaryota; kingdom Metazoa; phylum Arthropoda; class Arachnida; order Ixodida; family Ixodidae; genus Ixodes; species Ixodes ricinus. Next base: position 30,471 of record JAZHYW010013635.1, on the reverse strand, counting down.
CCACTGAAGCCAGCCCAGAGATCTTCTTGCACCTCCAAATAATTTGATGCATGTCGGCGGAGGGTTCACTGCAAAAGGGAAGTCTCCAGTAGCGTACCGGTCGGGGTATCACTAGTGCAACCTGGGGGGGAGGGAGGGGGTGTCAGACGTCCGTCCGGGTTCACTTGACAACCCGGCTGAAATGAGTGCCGAAGAATGGAACCTCGGGTTCACTTGACAACCCGGCTGAAACGAGTGCCGAAGAATAGAACCTCGGGCCGCAGCACTTGCTGCTTTATTCCCAGTGTTACCCGCGTGTGCAGGAGACCAGACCAGATGAACGCTCTGTACGTATTTCTACCCGCGACGGCGCACACCACCCCGCGAGTGAAATGTTTGCAGGGTTTTGGTGAGTCAGAAATGACTGTTGCCCTGGGGTTGAAAGCGACCGCCAACGCGATCGCCGCTTCCTCAGCCTTGCTTGGCATGTCTACTCTGACCGAAGCTAATCTTAGAACCCGACCCTGGGCGTCCGCCACTGCGATTGCGGCGACTCCGTGCACTGGGCCGGCACCATCAACATAGAGCGTTCCTTCTCTGTAATGCCATGTCCTAGACAGGGGCTCCGATCTGGCCTTTCTTCTGCCGTCATCCCTCCCTTGATGCATGTTCCTCGGGATACGACTAACAATTATTCTCCTCTTTATTTCTGCCGACAGCTCATGGTCTGGGTCAGTACCGGCATCCGTTTCTCCCGGAACCGCCATCTCGAGTTTATCCATGAGCCTCGTCCCGTTCGTCGTGGACGCAAACTTCTTCAACTGAGCCACGAGGTGTGCTTCCCGAAGCTCACATATCGTGCTGTGTACCCCCAACTTTAGTCATTTTTCGGTCGTTGTCCTACCGTGAAGGCCAAGCGCAATTTTGTACGCTCTTCTAATCAGGAGATCGAGTTTCTGTTGTTCCGCTTTACGCAAGACCAGGTACGATGTGGCGTAATTGATCCTAGAGATAATTAAGGCCGGAACGAGTTGTATGGCTTCTTTCTCTTTGATACACCTCCCACGATTCCTGATCTCCTAAGCATGCCACAGACCTGGGTAGTCATTGTATCAAGTTTATTGATGGTCGACTTTTTGCCCCTGCCTTGTCGAATGAGTTATCCGAGGGTACGGATCTCCGTGTCTTAGAGACCCGTTTCCCATCCACCGAAACCTCGATATGTTCCACACACCCTCATTAAGATTCCTGAAGACAAGTAGTCCGGACTTCTCCGGTGCACACTGTAGTCCGCACTCCTCAGCATAGTCTTCTACAACTTTGGCAGCCGCTTGTAGTATTTCTTCAATTTCCGCGTCGCTCCCTTCCCGGAACCACAGGGCGATGTCGTCAGCTTTGATGGTGTGCTCAACAACGGGAACAACCCCCAGCGCCTCCAGCGAACCCCGCAGCGCCAGATTTATTTGCGATAAACATTTCTTGCACATTTTACATTATTGCACTATGCTAAGCATGGTACATTCATATATCCATTACAAAGTAATCATTTTGATCTGCAAGTCGTTTATGTCACGGATCTTGTTCTTCTTACCCTCATAAAAATATTGTAACATATTTCACTCTGGCATCCACATGCACGCGTATATATTATAATGACGTGTCACAAATAAACATTATATCTAATGCTGCCAGTTGGCAAGCTGGCCATGCTTCTGGACTGATAAACATTTCATTATCATTTCACTCCGTAGTGAGAAGTAGAAAAGCAATTCTATACTACATTTCACAAATATCTCAGTGTGCTGATAATGGCATGGGCACTAGCGTTCGGTGCTCATGCAAGTTCTAGCTGGCACCAACACAGCATTCCGCCCAGCCCACAGGCATCTGCGTTTAGAACTGTAGACATTTGTGAGATGCAGGAAAGTCAATGTTGGCGTTTCGTCCGCGTATTTTTTTCAAGAAGCCTGAGACCGCTGAGCACATGTAACAATGTGTGTTGATATATTTTTTGCTGCATGCTTCCCTGGGAGCCAGGTTCACCAAGACTGCGAATTCAGCACCTTGATTCCGGCCACGACTCACCTGTGAGGGCCGCCAAGGAAACCGGCACCGACCCGCCTTCCTGGTAATCCATCCAACACACGTAGATGCCAGAGTCTTCCAGCGTCAGGTTGGTTAAAGCTTTGAAAGGAGAAGTCGGGGACTCAGCTCAAGGAACTAATGCGCTCGGATAAAACTGACCTTAGGCTCACTGACCAGGTTTCGGCTGACTAGGTCATCATAATAGGGTAGCTTTAAGGTGCGATGGCATGAATGCCAACAAATTTAATACTATCGCCTATCTGGAAGGTGTCTTGTTCCGGACTCGGACGCTCCATCGATATTCAACGATGTCACGTAACCTGAACACTCCTTATAAAAAGTTCGTAAAATAAACATTGTGTGACCTTAATGCGCTTCTAGGCCCTTTAATTGGACGTTTTGCCCTTGCCATAAATAACAACTTAGAACTTATTTTTTGCAATATGATCTACAAAGAAAGTGCAAATTGTGCTTGCGTAAACATTGTCCGAACTACTCGCCGAAGCGTCAATAAATACTACTAAAATTCTGCATTCATCGTACATATCTTGTTCGTATATGCGATATATATCTTTCAAAACGCACCATCGAATGCATTTTGTCAGGTTAAATTAAGAAACCCAGCAAATAGCCTGGATTGCATTTATCAATCAATCAATTAATCAATAATTTTTATTAATGACCTTGAAGCCAACCGAGCACCAGACAAGAATCTGCCAGAGGCAGCTTTATGTAGCCTGGGGACAACCTCAAATTTGTCAGCAGCAAAACCATTCAAAAATACTAAAGCAATCTACGTATACAAAAGAAAGATGGGATGGATAATCAAATAATATCAACATAAAATATAAAAAATCGTACACTTTCAACCTTTAACAGTATTGTACAAACCAAAACGAAATTCCATACACAAACGTTTGACAAAATAAGCATCTAAAAAGAGAAAATTACGCGAAACAGAAATTGTGCACACAACTTCTAACAGCAATAAGCGAAAATTAAATAAAAATAAAAAAGTAGAAGAAAAACAACTATATACGAAATGAAAATTACACGAAACAAAAGTTGCATACTAATTACTTCTAACATCAATATTTCAAACGCAAATAAATCTAAAAAAGAAATAGGACGCACAAATGTTTCTGCAAACGTTTTTGCGTCCCCTTACTTTGATCTCTTTACTATAGTGAAAATTTTCATTTCAATAATATATTTCTTGGTTCAATTAAGTGCAAATCATCAAACAAAATCGTATAAGAACCTTATCAGAACGTATGATAGAGATATAAGATGTTCTCTTGTAACTTATTGTCGTTTCTTATATTGTTCTGAGATAATCTTAAACAGTATTTATATGTTCTTGCATAATCTTATTTGATCATATGTGGCGATTGGACCAAGAAACATATTAACGCAAATAATGTTTTTCAAATGGGGTCCTATTCCTTTTCTTTTTTTCTTAATTGGAAAACAAACAATGCAGTAGTAATGACATTCTTCCCTTATTATAAATATCCATATAATTAATTAAAAATGATTGAATGTAAACAGTGTGTAACTGACTGGTAAGTATAGTCAGTACGAGTTCGGGATATGCTCTTTTTTTTTCGAAAGGCAGGTGCTTATATGATGATGTTCGGAGATCTTTAATATATTACATTGGAAAGAAACATGCTCAGATGAAAAGTGAAAGCCATGTAGCCATCTATAATCATACGTGTTTTTAATATTTAGTAAACAGAGGTTTGGTGCGAAAGAGATAGTGCTCATTGGCAATAGAACGAAGCACCTATTTATGAAGGAACAACAGTTTTGGCGTGTTTGTTTGAGTAGTTTTTTTTTTTCTGTTCAGGGAAGAGCACAGTGATTGTTGTAAGACTGAAATAGTGAGCAGTAAATTTGTAATTTAACGTGAACTGGGAAAAGCGCGACAGTGGAACATAACTCCACCCTCCCTTGACAGCTTCTTCACAAAATGATCAAAATGATTACACCACAAAAGATGCTTAAGCATTTAATGTTGTTCATCTAACACAATTGGTGTTAGAAGAATGAGTGAGCTTTGATTTTCGGTGTAAACGCTCTAGCTTTTTTTTCCTGGATATTAATTCTAAGCCGATTGTTGTTGGACCATATAAGGAACTGGCTGAGAACATCGTTTGCTTGTGCTCCACACTTGTTTCTGCGAGAAACAGGCAAGTATCATCAACGTATATAATGTATTCTACTTGCCTGTTAATGTTAACAATTCTTCGGATAAGTGTTCGGCATTTTGTCAAGCCCAGGTAAAAGGGTGGCCGCGAGGATTGACACTGATTGGTTCACGGGCGGATCAGGAGGAGCGAGGTGCTCAAAACTGATTTTGTAATGAGGAGGTCATGTCACCAGAGCGGTAGGCGAGGAGGATCTCGACCACCTGTCCCTGTCCGTCTGACGTAGAGCGTCAGCCCAAAACGTCGCTTATTTTCTTTGGCCCTTCCTTTACACGTCTCACACCTTTAGTTTTGTGTGCACTAAGGAAAGGAGTTCGAGAGTATGGAAGGATCTTGAAGATCGCCAGGTTTATCAGCCCGATTAGCTGTAGTATCGCTTCATTCTAGGAACAAATGTCTAGAGTACACATTGTACGGGTTAGACTATCTCATGAATAGCGCCGTGAACATAGGCGTCTAGATGCTCAGAGTATCGCTAAACGCTCTGTGTGCCAACACAAATGCCTATATCTATTTGGCATATATATTATATTTTTAGAATATCATTATTATATACATCAGATAACATTGGTTCAATCTTAATACTCTGAGGAACACCGCATCGTATGCTAAGAAAAGGCGATGTGTTACTATCGATAGCAACAATTACCTACGCTGCTTCAAATATGATTGCAAGATGGACATAGATACACCCCGCACGCCGTAACAGCATAGTTTATCAAGTAGTATTTCATGGTTGATGTAATGAAGAGCCCTGATGAAATTTATAATTATACCAATGTAAACAACCATTTTCTGTACTTTTAAATAATTTATTTTTGTTGGATTAACGCAGACTCTGTTGACGTTCTTTTGCGGAAACCAAATTGAAAATGCGATTGTAGAGTGCTTAGCGAAAAAGGAGTATAGGTGTGTTAAAATATTTGTTTTCACCCGTTTGAAAATATAGAAAGTATAGATATAGGGCAATAGTTTGTTAGAACATTTCCATCTCCTTCTTTAAATAAAACCTACATTTTGGCTTATCTATTTTTTTTGTAAAATGTTCCTTGTGGCAAGACATGGTTAAAAATATAAAACAAGTAAGAGGCGATAATATCGAGGACAATAATTACTAGCCTAACTTGAAGATAATTTCTGTTGCAGCTTCTACTATTGTTGAGACCCGCAAATGTGGAGCATACGTTGTGTTCGTCAGTCGGTTCTAAAAACGCTTGTGGTGTACTGCATGGTCTATGAAATTTTGAAGTATTAACATTATGTGGTGGTGTGCTTAAGCCTATTAAGGCTTCATTGAAGTGTTCTGCTAGGTATACCCCAGACAGATTTTTCCCATCAGCAGTAAGTTCGCCGATCGCCTAATGCTGTCTACTTCGGTGTAGCACTTCATTTTGGACTTTCAAACTAGTTTTGAGCTTTTTTAGCAATCTCGGTTAAAGAGCTGGGTATGATACTCAAATTTAGCCTTTCGCTACTCAGATATCAGGTGGTTACGAAATTGCTTGAAGGCGATCAGTTAATCAGATTCTCTCGACGTTATAAAACACCTATAGAATTGTTTTTCTTTTTTCCTACATTCTGAAGGTGCAAAGGGATGATCCTGTGCTTTGCATATTTTTAAATATTGTATTTGCTAACCAAGAAGAAATCGAGCTATAAACATTTATAATAAACACAAAAACAGCGTTAGGAAGAGGACAAAGAAAAAGGTTACGAACAGGAGACAGCACATGTGTCCTATCGGATATATTTTACTTTGTCCTAGTCTTCACGCTGTTTTCGTTTTTATCGTGTCTGTATACCAGATAGTCCAAACTTCAACGTTAATCATGAATAAACATTGCTGAATATGTTCACAAATCCGTTATGAGCCTCATATACACATATTTTAGAACAAACCGGTCCCGAATCAGTGCTCAAACGTTTGGCTCTGAACTTTTCTAAACTAATTTCGGATATGTCCTGAAATAGATACGATATTTTATTCAATGTTATTACGGTCGTGCCACGACAAAAAATAAATATGTGAATGTGATAGTTGATATCGCTAATAATTGTAGCTAAAGTCATTTAAGTGAACACCCTCCAGTGGGAAACCAGAGTACTAAAGTATTATTATTGAAATATTAAATTTGAAACATATAATGTTGAATCATCTTCTCCGAGTTCGTGTATGTCTTTATTTTTCGTAGATAAGTCTTAGCTTAAAATATTTTTACATTACCCAGGAAAAATACATGCGGGCAATTCAAAAACAATTACTGGTAACTGTCTGCCTTCATAACTACCCTGTTTGTATGGTGACACGATTGTAGTTTGTCAGGAGCCAGATGAGGGGCGCCAATAAGTTTACAAACAAATATTGTGTCGAAATGGAAACGACGCACAAATGCGGAAAAAAGAGCACTCAAGGGCGAGTCTATGCCACGACTCCCTTGTCGTGCATGATCATCCATGCAAACAGCTTGGGTCAAAAACGCCATTACGACGATTTCTCCCAAACCGCTGAACTTTGAATAGCCTAGTTGCAACACGGGATGTGGGAGAATCACACTGAGGTCTCCGCCTGCGAAGAGATGCCTGTGCCGGTCGATCAGAAGCCGTCTGCCGTTGAGCGTCCACCGGAGAGTCGAGTCTGGGAAGCGACCGTAGACCCGAGCCACGACTCCTCCGGAGCAACCAAGAGCAGCCTTTTCCCCGAGCGACTTCCTCAGGTCCACGTGGTTGGCTGCAGAACGAACCCAAAGTCAACCGAGAGAACAATGCCAGTGATGAGCACACGGATGTTGGTAACTGTCCACCCGTTACACGGCCCATAGCAGCCAACAAATCTCCATAGTCGCGAGAACGTTTAAATATCTATTCTAATATGATCATGGTTGTTCAGCCGATTACAAAATATAAGCAAAACAAGAACCCCTGGTCTTTGCGTTTCGGGGTTTGACTTGCTTTCTTTCCTTCTGGATACCTCCTCTACAACCACCCGATATCTATTTCACTGTACCGCCTCCGTTCAATAAGCTTACTACATCCAGCCTTCCAGCTTGTGATTTAGTTAAATTAGGTTTAACCTCTGATGTCAAGCGAAAGTTAAATGCAATACCCCTCGTTAAAATCTTTCAGACCACCAATATAGTAGATATTCCCGTAAAGCTTCCAACTTGTCTCTACTGCAACATAAATTGCTTCTTCCCAACGCCGTAGCCGCTATATAAAAGAGAGTGGGCTGGATCGCCGCTGATAATATCAGCTCTCACGTTGTAGTCTTTCCACATGGACAGTGACTGGGACTCGCAGAAAGAGTACATTCACGAGATGTATTTTACAACGTTCCGGCGCCACCTACACAAAATGCGAAAACCCCAGTAATTAATCTGCATCGCTAGTAACGGGAACGGCTTTTCTCTAAGTTGTGGGGTTTCCGCGGTGTCTCTTTTATCTCTCCAACAACGTTTGGACAGTGTTCCAACACCGAACATCGAATTTCTACAGACACCCATGATATCGTTCGCCACCGACCCTATCAAGTCCCATTACAGGCAAAGTAAAAAAAGAAATGTCTTTTGCTTGCAATTTGAAAGAGTGCTTTTTTTTTCTGGACATTCCTCATTGTCACACTTTTCTTAGAAATTCATATTTCACACTGAAATGCATCTTTTCCGAAATCAAAAACCGAATGACCACACCCATTTTGGGATAAGCTTCCTGTTTATCGATAAATATTACAACAAAAGAAACCCAACACCAGATTTAAAAGCAGATCCGGTATCAGCTGCTTCCTAAAACGGATCGGGCAATTATCGCATACCTTTTTTTATTTTTAACCAAGTAAAGTTTGTGACGTTGTGCACGTTTCTTCCACGTGTGTACTTTCAAGCCCATGTGTTCGAGCGCTGATCGTTCCTGTGTGCTTTCGATTTATAAGTTAGGATGCACAGGGCAAAGAAACTCTTCCACAAGCGTCAATTCTACGGAAACCGGTATGCTCCTTTTGCATAAGCAATTAGATCTCGGCAACGCACTAAGACGCCGAACGCAGTACCCGCCAGGTTCTCGACTTTAACACATATCATTTTTTTCTGTTCTTCCAGGAAGAAATTATGCTACCGAGTGACAGCGGGTATACTATGTGCAATGCTGAGCCTTCTTAAACCGCCAACAAAGCTTGCGAAGACCGATGACGTGCTGATAAGTTACACTGAGGCTGCCGCTAAGAAGTTGATAAAGCGGGCTGATGAAGAAGCTGTGCAGCAGAATGAAGGCGACAAGAACATCGCAGTTGCCCTTGATGGGAACTGGCAAAAGCGTTGTCACACTTTCAACAATGGTATAGTCTCTGTGACTAGAGTAGACTATGGGAACGTTCTGGACATGGAAGTGATGACAAAGCGCTGTGCAAAGTGTGGTATCAATTGAGGATGTATCTAGTGACCCTCGGCACAAAGAGGTGAGCCAAAATATCTACCAAGGCACGAGGGGTGGAATGAACGTTTCAGGAGCACTGAACGTTTCCTTGGCGTGTGATAGTCAAGTATCTTAAAAACTGTAACAGCAAGGTATTTTTTGCTGTGAAGGTACAACAAACATACGGCGATTCTGCTGAAATCTCGAAGCTGGAGTGCATGGGTCATGTGCATAAATGGATGGCTACGAGATTACGAAGGCTAAAAAAACGATAACAAAGTAGGAAAACTGCTTGATGGGAAGGGCATCTCCGGCCGAGGACGACTGACTGATGGAGTAATTAAAATACTTCAGGCATACTTTGGGTCGGCCATTAGAACCACGCTTGCTGTGCTCGCAACCACGAAAAATACGAAAGGCTGTTTGGGCAACTTCCACTTATTAGCCATGGACAACGACCAACGCCATGAACTTTGCCCAAAAGGCAGTGATACCTGGTGTGCCTTCAACAGACATCTGTCAGACGACAAGCTGTTCGTCCACAAGCAGAATTCACCTGCACCTGTCCTGGAGGCTATCAAACCCTTATATCCACAGCTTTCGTGGGCTTGCGCTCCTGCAGAAGTGCCTTCATGGGTGCACTCAAAACGCAAATGAGCCCTTCGGCACTGTTGTTTGGGAACGCGCCCTAGATAATGCCTTTGTCAGTCTACAGACTTTCAAAATGGCGATATCAGAGGCTGTTCTTTCATTCAATGATGGTAGTATCTCACGAACCAATATTTTGAAGTCCAGTGGATTAAACCGCGGGTAGAGCAGCATCAAGGTGGCTGAGGGTAGCTGACCGCGCGCGAATATACTTTGCGGGCCGAGCGGCACCACAGGTCACAAAAAAGCCCGACAAGCAAGGCGACAAGCCGAAAAGCGAACTCATGATGCTAAAAATGGCTACCACAGTAGCGGCATTCGAGGAAAGGACTCTGAGGGCATTTGTGCCAAAGCCAATTTGTCATTCTCCTCCTTTTTTTACTTTAAACTCACATATCTTAAAACAGTGTTTTCCAGCAGATAGGTACCATTATTTCTATAGCCTTCCAGGATAGAGAACTAATTATTTACTCGTTCCACCTATAGGTGTTCAAAAGTGCTGAACTATAATAAAAAAATATGCGGCTAACAGTTTATTGCGCTGAAAATGTTGTAATACACTAAAAGCGCTATAATTTCAGTGCTAGAGCAAAGAAGTTATTAAAAAGTGTGATTTTTAACTGGTTTTCTTCATTCTAGTTTAGTAGGAATAGCACGAAAAAGGAAAACGAAATTATATACGTATATGATATATCTCGCACATATGAATACTAGCTAATAATTAACCGAAAAAAATTGAAAGCGCTATACAATTACCTGTAATGCCGAATTAGAGCGCAGCTCTCGAGGAGGAGGAGCGAAGGGTACGGGGAGGAGGGTATCCTCTCCTCCTCCTCCGTACCCTCTCCTCCTCCCCTCCTTCTCATACCTCCTCCTCTCCCTCCTCCTAGCCCTCCTCCATCGTCCTCTTCCCCCATCCTTGCCTCCTTCTCCTCCCCTCCTCCTACCCCTCCCTCCTCCTCCTTCATGACGTCACTCGTGACCCTCGCGACCCTCGTGACGTTACTTGTGACGCTCGTGACGTCACTCGTGACCTTCGTCGAGACCTTTACGAGTGACCTTTGTGACGTCACTCGTGAAGGCCTCGTGAAGGTCACCGTGAAGGTCGTGACCTTCGTCGTGACTTTCACCAGTGACCTTCGTGACGTTACAAGTGACCCTCGTGACGTCACATGTGGCGTCACTAGTGACACCAATATTGGAAACGTCCCATAATGCAGCGCGCAGTTACGCCGACGGCGACGGCGACGCCGCTCAAACTCGAAACTGGCGCCTAAGAGCTGCGTTCTAAAAACTGTTCGTCAACGTGACCTAAAATGCATGTTAAATTTAGGACTTACCCTCTGCCCCTCTCAGAACTAAAATACAGTGAGCTACTTTTCCCGAGCCTACTGGTCTCCGGGGCATAGCGACTACATGGCTGTATGCTGTGTTTCTGCGCTTCGCAGGCAATTCTAACCTTTTCCTGCTTTGGTTTTTAATCTCAGGCATCTGCTTCAGCCTGCATCAAAATTATGTCGATACCATCGTTCGAGCATGGCAGCTGCGTGTGCACCGTCAGCAGTATTGCCTTTTCATCATTCTTTTCAAATGCGCCAGATCTCCGGCGCAACAACGCCATCAACGTCGACATCAACTCTCGCCGGCGACTTAAACAGCTGACTGCGCGACCGTCACCCCAGTAGACTCGGGAGCACAAGTGACGACATGGCTCTCAAGCCGCGTTTTTGAGCTTCGCAAGTCCGTAAACAATTTTTATTTTACGCCAATAAACGCAAGAGCCGACGCCTTTCTTTGCTCCCGAGCCCACGAGTGCTGTGGGAAATCGCTTCCGGTTGTTTCACGATGGTTTCATGGTTGTTACGCTCCGGTGACGACGTGACGTTGAAGCGAATTCGTGTCCCTTTACTCGTTCTGAGGCCCTTCACTTACCCGGTGAGCCCCCCAAGCAGATGACTGTTCTTTTTCACCTTCTTAAATACCTTAGAAGCGGTCTCTACACTCGCCAAAAATGTCAGGCTGAGTTGGTCGCTGACGTGAAGTCAGTAAATGCTGGCCAAAAAACATAAATTATGAAATCAGTTCAGCTCCACAAAAGGAGTGAATTGGAAGAACATAAAATGCGGCGGGTTTATAGGGTGGGCGGTGCTTTTAGTTCGGGTGGTGCTTAGGGTAGGGTGGTGCTCCTGGTTCAGTTAGTACCTAGGGCAGGGTCTTGTATGGAAACCGATTGCGTCACACCGTTGTTTCTTTTGAGACGCTGCGCGCGCTTCCCTTCAGCAACGCCCGCATACAAAGCCTGCGCTGAATTTCCTGGGTCACCAAGAGAGGGGAAGCGCGCGTTCCCGCCTTTTCCACCCCTCGTTCCTTGCGCTCTTTCTACAGCACCTGTTTCTCCTCCTATCTTTCTTGGCCTTTCCTCCCTCTTAGCTCCGCGGGCTTTGTCACGCCACATGCTTAAGCTCCTCCCGTTTTTGCGCGCTGGATTCATAACGCCGTCAGCAGCGCACACGGCTTCTGCGTCGGGGATTGGAGTTCGATCCTTCTCCAGTTTCCGCATTTTCCAAAATTCTTTAGCATTTACGAACAAACTGACCTACATATTTGATTGGTTGGTTGGTCCTATAAAGATACGGCTTTAAAATGAAAATACTTGACAATTTCGACCAAGTTAAAGTCTTGACCACCCAGCATGACTCATTGCAATCGCGGCATGACGAATTAGAGGACAGGTCATGACCTTATCTCTCATGGCATTCCTGATTCTCGCAAAGTATGGGACAAGTCTGAGACACAAGTGAGAAAATGTCTTAAAGGCACAATTCATGCCTTTTCAGAAATTTAAGTTGAGCCTTCTCATCCCTTGGGGTCGTACATGAAGGATAAACGTCGCCCTCTCATAGTTAGTTTTCCAGCTAAAAAAGAAGATGGAGCATCCTTAGCGCGCACAAACTTGAAAGAAAAACATCAGTACGAACCACGAGGAAAGAAACCTCTCCATCAGTTCCAGTCGGCACATTCAAAGCTTGTAAAAAGAGGCATAGTAAAGCTACGCCTCACCAATTCTCTTAGGTAGTCATGCCATCATGCTTTCAAAGTAAGCCTTGATGCACAAATTTCTAGTTTACAATTGGCGGAGTGCCCTCTATACCTATTAACAGCAGTAGCAGAAAATAATCTGCAGAAAATAAAAAAGGGTGAACCTAAAAAAAATGCAAGTGACAAAAAGAAAAAAAACAGCTGTTATTTCTGATATAGATAGGGTTTCACACGGTCTAAAATATAGTGAATCTCTTTAACATTAATGTCGCCTTTTCAGCACGAAACAAGCTTTCTAACGTGTATAGGAAAGTAAATCACTCAGCACACCGTCAATTCGGCTGCACAAAAAACCCCGAACATGCTTTGTGCCTCGCTCTGAAGGAGTGGTTTATTCTCTTCCACTCTCGTGTGGTAAAAATTATATCGAACAAACTGACCGGTGTTTAAATGACCGATTAAGAGACCACCATTATGACACTACACAAGTAATTTCCGGATATCTACGGCCTCCACTGCAGGGATTGTGGTATTCTCAGAAGATTTCGAGAAAAGTATCGTCATAGCTAGGAGTAAAAACCCGCTCACCAGAGAAACAATAGAGGCAGAGATCATCGCGCGCCTAGAAGATAGATGTGTCAGTACCCCATCCCTAACGCTACCTGAAAAAAAGTTAGAATATTTAGCGTGATAATTGCAGTGGCTTCTGAGAATACTTCTGAGTTTTTTTTCTTGTTTTTATTTAAAACCATCTGGTCTTTAAACTAGTTCCGTGAAGAGTAAGTAGAAGATAAATACAAAGGAGTTATGTCAGTGTTTGTGTTTGTCTCCTTGTGCGTTTCTCGTTTTGTCCTTATCTTGTGCGCTCTAACCTGAAGAGGCACCACCAACTCCAACTCGCCGAAGCTTCCGTATCCCGGAATAGAGCCGACGACGGCAAATACGACAGCTGGGAGCACACAATGTGTGACGCTTGTTCCATCCGTACGTCGATTGCTGCCTATCACAAGAAATGATCTAACCAAGCATGACGATTACCTTGCTTGTTTCTTTTTTCTTTCTGCGCTTTACAATACGGGGGCCGCTATCTCGCTTACTGAAGACGACGCACATGAGCTATGCAAATCGAAAAAGATAACGCTTCGTTCATCTGACACTTTTTTGCAGCTAGCTTCAGGTTTTGCAAAACCAGCAGACGGAGCCGTCAGACTTAACATTTCGTTCAACATAAAAGACACGGCGTCAGCGTTTCTTTTATTCACTGGTGTTTACCGTACCTGTAATGATGGGCCGAGATTTTATTGCAGGAGAGAACATGGGAGGCTTAATTTCCGTGGTGGAGGCTACCGGCTAGGAAGAAAGATGGAGCTAACTCCGTTTACCAGGCGAGAGGACTGCATAACCGGCCCAACCCTCCCGGCCCACCTCCCGACGGCCCTAGTTGTTCTGCCCCCAGGCGTTCACGCTACATTGCAGAAGTTCCCGGGCAATGACCTTCAAAAGAAACAATTAGAGGGTGTTCTGAAGCCGTTCTCATTGATTTTCACGGAACGACCAGGAAAGGCAGGCATCCTGCTGCAAGAATCGAAGCCGGTGACGCACCTCGTCCCATCAGCGTGCACAAAAGGAAACTCTTGGACACAGCACTCCGGGAGAGGATTACCACCGATGCATTAGGTAAGTAAAAGAGCCCTTGGGCGTTTCCTGTGGTCCTTGATCCGAAAACAGATGTAACCGCCAGACTTTGTGCAGACTACAGACGCCTCAACGACGTGTCTGTACACAAAACTGTAAATTAGCAGCTTGTGAAAAAACATTGTAAATAAAAACTTGAGGTTTTGGGGTGACTAGAAACCTGTTGACTCGAGTGCCACGAGCTCGGCTGCCACGCAAGGCTTCCAGAAGAATAATACTCTGGTTGTTTCTATCAGATCTGGGTCGCTTCGCGTTTTGTTTAAAATATATTTAGAAACGCGTGCACGGAAGGATTAGGACGCATGAACGGTGTGAATGGTATTGCAAACACGTGCCGCGATCATTAATTCACGATATCATTAAATGTTCCAGAACTGTACGGACATAATAGAAATAGGGCAACTATACAAGAAAATAAAAGTTGTTAGCTCACTTTTAAGGATCTTCAAAGCAGTCTGTAAGATACCTGAAAAAACAAACATAAAAGGTGCGCATCCGTTGATACTTGAAAATTTAAGAATAAGTATTAATGTAATATTAAAGGGACACTGACAGGGTGTTTATGTTTGCCAAGGTTTTCATTTGTACATGACATATAAAAAGCCCAACTACCCAAAACACAATCTGCGGCTGAAATTCGTTTTCTTTCCGCTTGAAAACCGCCAATCGAGAACTGCACGGCTTGAGTCGCGCCCACTCTTATTCTTGGCCACGTGCCGTTTTCTATGATTTAGACACAACTACCGAAAATAATCAAAGTCGTGGGTAATAGAAGATGCACACCCAATACTAGAAATGAACAAAAAGAGAATACCTATCTTTTGTGACTCCTAAAAAACTGCAAATACGTTGAGTGATAAAAACAAATATTTGCACAGCCACGTGACTTCCGCTATCTTTCTCCTCTATATTTCTTCTTCCTCCCCAGTCCAGTTCCGACTTCGAGCAGTTGCGTTTTTTGACTTTATTAAAAACGTACGTGACACCGCAGCAAAATATTGATTGGTTAGTCTTATGTCACCATAATGGATCGCCTGGCAAGAAATAAAACAAAAACATTTAGGGGGATGTCAGTGTCCCTTTAAAGGAACTACTAGATTTCAGGCTATGGGTAATGACCCTTATTCGATATACGAAATGTCACACTCCGTTCTCATGTACAAGCTGTAACTTTTTACATTTGTTATCATGGACGCCAGCCAACACTGCGTCGCTTTTAATAAAAAAACATAATGACCTGCTTCCGTGTACTCGTATAGTGTGGAGGTCGGTTTACCTTGCTGCGTACCCGACCCGGGAGAAATAACACGGAGGCAACAGTTTCAGGAATAAGAAACTAGATTTAATTGGACATGGACGAGACGATGAAGAATAATAACAGAAAACCAACGAGCACCGGTGGCGCTTGAGTCCAGGCCAGAGACTTCCCCTGCGCCGCCTCTCATCCGCCTTATCTAGGCTGCACGTGCGATGTGCGCGTGGCCGGCTTGATTCCGCCGCCACGGGGAAAGCTCATCACCTCTGCCCCTCAATCGGGCAACTGGGCTGGGGAGCCGCCAGTGGTGACCACACTCTCCCCCCCCTCTCCTCAAACTTCGTCCGGCATGTCAATGACGGTGTCGTCGTTGTGGGCGTCGGGGGGTGGATGACGCTGACGGGCGGACCGGCGTAGCGAATTCGGTCGGCGTCGCTAGACGAGCGCGATGGCCCGTTCGTGGTCGCGCTCCCCGAGTTGGTTGATGCGCGCGATGGGTTGGGCGTCCGCGCTCTGCCCAACTCCTTGGTCACATGCTGCTATTTCTGCAGCTGCTCGATCAGCTCCAACTTGTCATAGACGTCCTGCATCTCCTCCAGCTGTCGCTTGAGCTCCTTGTTCTGACTCAGGGCTCGGCTGGCGGCCACCTTGTCGCTTTGGATCGTCTCTAGCAGGCGGCTGCTCTCTACGTGGTTCTTGATCCGAGCCAGCTGCCGCTCCTTTCCTGTAGAGGTGGCCCTGTCCATGGTTCTCTGGGTCGCCCCGGACGCGCCAAATGGCCTTTGTTGGCCGGTCCACCACGAGCCCGGCCGCCATGTAGTTCCGATGGCGCGTGCGGTGACGGTGTTATCCAAGAGCCATCTTCGTAGAGAAACAAGGAAGCAGACGACATGGGGGCATAGTTGAGGGTTGAGCCTGACGTTATTTTCGCACCCCTTCGAGAAAGTTCAAAATAACGGATCTGAAGTGGGCACAGAATCTTCACCTCCTCTTTTGAAAAGGGAGCAGGTCTGTGGAAGTAGAAAACTACCCCCAAATTGCCAGAGGAGAAGCCGAGGAGACAAAAAAAAATGTCTCTCTCTTTTTGGTGTCACCGACGTCACAGGTTTTATCGCCGCTTTGGTGAAGACAAGGGGTTTCGGAATGGGACTGCCGTCAGTGTCGTTCCGGTCCTGCGAGGAATCTTCGTCTTCTGTTTGAAAATATCGTTTAAGGTCGGGGACATGAGCAGGTCCGGTTTCTTCACTAGACTCACAGTGAACTGGTTTGTAAGTGAGTGGTGAGCACTTTTCACTCACGCGAAACGGACCTTCCCACCTGTTTTGCGAGGGAGGCTGTGGAGCCTCAAGCGGCGTCACTTAGTGGGTGAGTACGCCGGAGTACAAAATCTCCCACCTCACACTGCAAGGCACGTCGCCCCTGGTTGTACTGTTCTGCCTGCTGCACTCGGGCGACATTGAGATTTTTTCGGGCCTCTCGAAGGTTATCGGAGAAGCGCTTTCGCAGGTCTTCTGAGAACTTCACGTAGGGGTGAAGCCTTCCCCCAGATTCTATAGAAAGGAGACTGTTAAAAAGTGGGAACGCGAGCTCCTTGTCGAAATTGAATTCGGCAGGAGTGAGACCCGTTGACCGATTAGTGGTCGTACGGATTGCGAATGCCACCTCGGGCAGTTTCGCGTCCCAGTCCTTGTGGCGCTCGGAGTAGACCGCTAACATTATCTTATGGTTCCGATTTACCCTTTCCGTGATGTTTCCTTGTGGATGGTAAGGGGAAGTTCTTTTGCGCTTAATTCCCAGCACCGCGCATTCGTCCACGAACACCTTACTCGTTAGGTAGGAGGCATTATTGCTCACCAGCTGCGCTGAAAAGCCGAACCTTGCGAATGTTTCAAGCATGCATTCCCAGAATTTTTGCGAATCTAGCTTCCGCAAAGGAAATAACTCAACCCACTTCGTGAAGTGGTCGGTTACCTCTAACAAGTACTGATTGCTGCGGGGACTACGTGGGAAGGGGCCCATTACGTCACAGCAACAAATCTACCAAGGATTCTGGCTAACGATCGGTTGCATAATACCGGGGGCTGATCACTAGGTGGTTTTGCCTTCTAGCACACCGAGCAGATACGAGCGTATCGGAGCACATCGTGCCTCATGCTTGGCAAGGTAGCAATTTGGGATAATTTTTCGTAAGTTTTGCTCCCACTGCTGTGTCCAGCCAAGGCAGAGCCATGCATGTATCGAATGAAAAGCTTACGCAGCTTGTGGGGTATCACGGTCCGGAACGCGCAGCCATCCGGATCGTCGACGGCCTGGGGGATGTAGCGCAGCAGGAGGCCGTCGTCGCTCATCAAGTAGGAGTCGAACTCTTTGTCACTTGGGCGGTCGACTTGCTGGACCTCTTGCTGCCAGCAAAGCGGACACGCATTGGTAGAGTCCGTCCTCCAGCTGCGCCTAGCGAAGCTCCTCGCGGCTCACCAATGTACCCTGCCATGAATCTGGGGATCCTCGTGTCGTAGCCGCGACGGTCACCAAGCCATGGGTACCCTGCGAGTGTTCCTAGGGAAGTGAAGCGCGAGAGAGCGCATCAGCAACTTTGTTGCTTGACCCCGGGCGGTACGCGATGGAGTAGTCGTACTGTTGTAGTGTAAGCGGCCAACGAGCAAGACGTCCAGCTGGATTCTTAAGTCCCCTTAGCCATGAGAGCGCTAAATGATCAGATTGAATCAGGAACGTTCCGCCATCTATGCCCCACGTTGGGCGCCATTCTGGTTCATTTGCCTTGCTGCATAACCGACCCGGAGGAATAACACGGAGCCAGCGGTTTCAACTGCAAGAAATTACATTTAATTGGACATGGACGAGACGATGAAGAATAATAACAGAAAACCAACGGGCACCGGTGGCGCATGAGTCCAGCCAGCGACTGCCCGTGCGCCGCCTCTCATCCGCCTTATCTAGGCTGCGTGCGATGTGCGCGTGGCCGGCTTGATTCCACCGCCATGCGGGAAAGCTCATCACCTGTGCCCCGCATTCGGGCAACTGGGCTGGGGAGCCGCCAGGGTGCCCACAATACGTGAGATCATAGCGTCCACATAACACCATGGTGTCACATTGCGTCATGTGACGTCGCGGGACAGCATGGCGTCACATGACATCATGACGTCACGTTACTCTATCGTAGAACCCCTCCGAAGGCTTCTGCGCCAGAAAGCATCTTTTGTCTGGTCGTCCGACGTAGAGGCCAGTTTCCAAAGTGTCGTCCTGTCTCCAACAGGCACCCATTCTTGCAATGTTCGATCCAAATCTTCCAGTTGTCGTCTCCACAGACGCGTCCAATTACGGACCAGGTGCTGTTCTCCAGCAACAGCATGGGAAGCAAATAAAGACAGTTGCTTTCCTTCCCGCTCTCTCTCCGCAGCAGAGCGGAAGTACTCAGCAGGAGAAAAGGAAGCTCTCGCAACCCTCTGGGCTTGCGAGAGATGGCACGTTTATCTTTGGGGTCGACATTTCGAAATTCAGACAGATCATCAAGCTCTCGTCACACTAATGTCCACTCAAGGGACAGGTGTCCGTCCACGACGCATCAGTCGTTGGACTGCTAGACTTTTCAACTATAATTTCACAATGAAGCATCCTAAAGGCAGCGATAACGTAGTTGCCGACGCTCTGTCTCGCCTTTCGGTCCCAGATACCGAAGAAGGTACGTCTTTTGAAGAAGAGGTAGTTTCGATTGTCTATGCATGTCTCACACAGAAGGAGTTCAAGGAAGAAACTCTAAAAGATCCTGTATTACCAGTTGTCATGACATATCTTTCAAACACATGGCCCTCAGAGGACAAGTTGCCTCCTGAATTCAAGCCGTATTTCGTTGTAAGAGACCAGCTCTCAGTCACCGATGCATTGTTGTTCCAAGGAGAGAAGATAGTGGTTCCGTCCACTATCTGGTGGCCGCATCTAAATCAACATGTCAGGACCAAAGTGCAGAACTGTTCGGTATGTCAGTCGACAGACAAGCCTGCAAAGGCATCTCCTGCACCTCTTCAATCAGTCGAATTCCCCACCCGTCCATGGGTAAAACTGGGTATGAATATAGTAGGTCCCTTTGAACGAGCCCCTGCTCAAGAGAGGTTTTCATTACACTTGTAGATTACCACAGTAAGTGGCCTGAAGTGGCACCAGCCCGCAACGTCACGACTGCTACAGTCATAAAGTTCTTGAAGTCTGTCTTTGCCCGCGAGGGTCTGCCGCAGGAGATCACGACAGACAACGGTCCCCAATTTATTTCGAAGGAATTCAGCGAGTTCTTGAAGATGCATGGCATCAAGCATGTGAAGTCGTCCTCTACCATCCCCAAGCTAATGGGCAGGTAGAGAGATTTCATAGAGTTCAGAAGTCTGTTATTCATTTGGCTCTCGCCCAACATCGTCCGCTTTCCGAAGCCATTACAGAATATATCGGTGTATACCGGAGTACGCGCCATGCCACGACTGGAGAAATGCCAGCTTTTCTTCTACATGGTCGCACCCACCGGACGCGACTGCATCTTCAAGGGCGAGGGACCCCAGAGTCCGCCGTCCCTTCACATGTCGTTCAGGAAGAGCTTCCTGATAGAGTCAAGGAATATTAAACGAAGATGAAAAAGTATTCCGATGCCAGGCGAGCAGTCAAGCACCCTGCTTTGCTCCTGGGCAATCAGTAAGGTTTTCAAACCCAACATTAGAGGGGAAAATGCAGCAACAAATATGGTCCACCGCAACACATACATGAACAAGTAGGACCAGCCACGTATAGATTAGATGATGAATCCATATGGAATGCAGCCAAAATGACGCGTACAACATTGAAACCACCCCAACGTCAGCCTTTGTGGCTTATGGACGATGACATATTCCCCACTTCAACTAATGCGGCTCCAGCTGTAAGCCTGGGCCACGTGCCACCTGAGGGTCCGGCACCTGCAACTTTGCGTGCTGCGGCCCCCAGTGTCACTCCTGTCCATGCGGCCCCTGCTGCCGGTTCTGTTTTTGCGGCCCCTGCTGCCGGTCCTGTCCAGACGGCCCCTGTTGCCGCCCATGCTTCTACGGCACCCGGTCCTGGCCATATTGCTGTGGTGCCTGGTGCTGCCCATGTACCGGCAGTACTCGGTGCCCTTCCCGTTCCTGTTCCTGCGGCACCCTGTACCGTGCAAGATGCGGTGGTCTTCGGTGGCCTCCCCGACACCGCAGTCGCTGGTGCCGTTCCTGATTCCGGTTTCCAAGCGGCCTTCCGCGCCACCGTACCAGTCAAGCAAGCCAGCAGCCAGCCACCAGTCCCGCCGGCTGCCCCGGCTGCAGTCTTTCAAGAGGCCCCCAGGGTCGCTGTCCAGGAGGGTCCTGAACCTTCCGTTCCTTCAAGCGGTACAATATGGAGCACCGCATCAAATTCATCCTAACTGGGACTCGGGTATTGCAGCGAGCTGCCGTCATCTAGCTCCGCAGCGATCTCGGCGGAGTCCCTGAACTTTGTGGGGCCAGAGGTTGCCACACCTTCCGAGCCTTCAGTGGCTCATGATTTAGCAGAGGACCCGGAATCAAGTCCCGAGGAAATCCAAGAATCGACTCCTACATCAGGTGACGGTGGTGCAGACACACCACCGACGACATATCGTACTCCACCAGTATCCCCATCGGACTCTCCAGAAAGCCCCACGCGGCTTAGACGACTTCCGAAAAATTTCGTGATTTTCTAGTGGATATGTACTCCAAGGATGCCCCTTAAAAAATAACTTTGGGACTTAAGTCATAGTGGTTTGCAATTTCATAGAGTGCAGTGCATTGTTATAGGATAGATGTGAACAATATGGTTATTTTGCATCCTCATGTGTGTTCAAATGTCAAATTTCCATGTTATGGACATTGAAGTTTTGGACAAACTGCCTTAGATATTTTTTTTCATCATCGTTGCGTAGTTACCATCGAGTGAACTATCATAGTTTAGTTTTCTTACACTCAACCAAGTCATGTCGTCCACCTGTCGAGATTTTCCAACCATTCCTCTCCCAATTACCCATGCACTGGGCATTTGCAATTGAGAAGTTGTCGAAGTTTTCCAACCATTTTCGTTGCCAGTTGCCCACGCACTGGGTAGTCTTCAGTGAGACGAAAATAGTGGAATGGACGTATGTTCATTTATCCGTTTTCTTGCGAGCCGCCGAGCTCGAGCTTCATTTTTCATACGTGGGCGTGATACGCTATACATCGCCATATAATAACGGAAATGGCCGCGGAAACCTCCTAAAATGATAAATTTGTCTAAGTTATAAATGCCTAAACCCACATGACCATATATAGTACGCTGCTTCATTGCCAAAGGTATAAGTTATCGGACTATCAACGTTTCCTTTCAGTGTTATAGTACCCCTTATATGGGTTTATTTTTTGTGCCTGAGGTTCCTCATTGTCAAAGCGGATCCACAGTGTGACGGGACACACCAGCTACAGGGTCTTTCTAGAGGATCAGGGTCTTCAGCAGGGGACTACAGTTCACTAGAGCTGTGTCTTGTTCAAGCAGGTCTTCTAAAAAAATAGTCGATTTTCTCTATCGACATAAACGCTACCGGCAAATCTTCATTTCTGAAAACGGTCGGACTGAGATAATGCCACATTTCTTTCATATGGTAGAATTGTCCCTGACAATTATAAATAATGTTCCAGTCTGTTACCTCTCGATACAAAATGGCAGGTACTGTGGTACATGCCATACTTCATTGCCGGATAGTACACCGAGGGTGTACACGTCGAAGTCGAGTATGAGAGAGAGGCAAGCTCGATTGGCCATAATACTTAGGCAATCAAACGTAATAGGTCCTCAATAGGGATGTTGCGAACTTTTTCGAACCGAAGTTTCGATGATCAGAATCAAGCGGTTCAGAAAGGTTCCGAAAAAATTTCGAAATTTCAGAACTTTTCCATATTGTAAAATTCGGTGACTGAAGTCAAGTTTTTCGAACTTGTTAAAACTAAGAAGTTCACGGCCTTTCGAACCGTCGGAGCTTATTACGCTAAAAAATCGATTCATTTCGAACTTTCAGAACTTATTACGCTGCAAAATTCGATGCTTGTCTGAACTTTCAAACTTGATAGACAAAAATATTCGATGATTTTCGAACCTTCAGAATTTTTCGCACTAAAAAGTTCGAAGCTTTTCGAACTTTCAGAACTTCCCACGCCAAGGAATTCCAGAATTTTCGAACTTTCGAACTTGTTTATCGAGAGGAATTCTGAAAAGTATCGAACTATCGGAATCCCTGAAATCAATCGGGTTCGAGCAGAACTTCGGAACTTTTAGGGAGTAAGTTCGACGTTCGTCGAACTTCGGAAGACCGGCGGACGGTTTCATTTGCTTGAATTCAAGTAGTGAGGTACATTCGTAATTTTTTTTTCTCTCGAAGTTTTACATGCGGTGCTGCGTTCCTTACGAAAGAACAATGCCATTTATTACAATGTTCTGGCACGCTCAGTTTTAAAGAGATAAATTCCCGAAGGGGCGACCGGAGGACGACGGGTTTTTGACGATTGTCGTTTGTGCCATATTTGAAGCGGGCTAAAGCCGAAGCTATTTACGGTTTGAGATGTTAAACGTTTTAGAGAATGATCATATGTATAGCCCAGAAGTGAAGTTGTCGTCTTAAGAATGTGATTATTGTTACTCAAGATGAGAATTCGAAGAAATGTCCAAACATTTATCTACGGGCAATTATGCTTTAAGCGGTGGTATTTTGTTTTTCGTCACTAGGGTGCTTGAGGTATCGCATTTAGATTAACACCCCAGGCAGTGCATATAATTGCCATCCCTGCAGAATACAAAATAATGATGCTTTTTGTTTTTTCACGTTGAGGAATAAATGAAGTCAGGGGGAAGATTTCTAATGTTAATCAAAATCAACACGTCATTGTTTTGCACCTTTTACGTTTTTGGGAAGTGTTTCTCTTAGCCTACTACGCACATTTGAGTAGGAAAATCCTGTTTCGAAGTTCTGAGCTTCTGAATATGCAAGAATACAACACTTCCGGTGGAATCTTTATAGTTTCTTTTTTTTTTCTCCGGCTTTTATCCCCGCATTTATTGTTATGTTTATCTTTCTTTTACCAATGGCACAGCAATTGAGGTCGAAAAGACATAGCGCAGAACTTCGGCGCCTCTAAGCATTTGACAAGTAGTGCCTTCTGACGACGAGTTTCCGACAATGACCACCTACGGCGTCCACGGCGTCTACGCGATCTTTAATGCAGTGAAGAGCGACAGTGGTTATACATACACATAAATAATTTCAGATTAACGTACGTCTCGACCACGCCCTCTTCCCCGTATTGTTTTCTTTAACAGTCCGAAATATACAGGAAGGAGGTGAAGGGGAGACTAGAGCACCCCCTCCTCCCGTTTTTCCTCTTCCGACACCACTTGAATGGTGAGAACGCTCCTCGACCTCCAGTTGTAGTCGGCTTCTGTACTTTTGCGGGGCGTTGCCTCCGGTCCCGGAAAATAAAACCTCCAGGACAATTACAAACTTAACTTAGTATATGCCAGCGTCACTCGGGCGGCGTTCGATCGGATTACTACCGGCGTGCAAGGGGTGTGGGGAGGTAGTTTGCCAGGTCGCTTCAAGGTTTTTCTGAGCCTCAGCCTCCTGCCCCGCCCCCCCCGCCCGTTTCGAACTGGGTGAGTATCGTAAAACAGTGCGTTCGTGTGATCACTAATGCACGATGCACGTTAAAGACCCCCTGGGCTGGTGGTCAAAATTACTGATCTATGGTCACACGCCACTCTGCGCTCGCAAATATTCACAGCAAATCCGGGACACTAGTCGTCTCATTTAATTGCCTGACCAACCAATATCACACACCTAACTTTTCTAAACCTGATTTCGTGAAAACCAGTGAGTCGTGAAAACGTTATTTCAAACTGAAACTGTGGAGAGAACATTAAACCGGACTTCAGAGCGATTTGAAAACTTGGACTTTAAAAAATTCAAAATCTTCGAAAAAGTTTTTTTTTTTATATATAATTAGTTTTAAAGGAGAATCGAAACTTTTCGAACTTTTCGAACTTTTTGTGAGAAAGAAATTCGAAATCTTCGAATTGTTCGAACTTTATGTCTAAAAATTCGAAGCGTTCGAATTTTTTCGAATTTTATATCCAAAGAATTTCGATACCTTCGAATTTTTCGAACTTCAGATCCCAAGAAATTTGCATTTTTTCGAATGTCTCGAATTTTTAAGTTGGGAAAATTCGAAACCTTCGAATTTATCGAACACTCAAGTAAAAGAATATTCGAAATATTCGAGCCCGAAATTTCAGAAACCGTGAAAGCTTCGAACTTTTCGATTTTGAAACTCTACTGTGATCGAAAGTTGCCGAATTTTTCGAAGTCGAACCTCGGTTGGTACGAAAATATCAAAAATTTTTCGAATGCGAACCTCCGTTCGACTTCGAAAATATCGAAACCTTTTCGAAATCGAACCTAGGGTGGTTCGCGGCATCCCTAAGTCCTTAATCATGCAAAGTAAATGATATAGTTGTAAGCATCTAAAAGTAAATGACATAGCCGATGGTCCTTTCACATGTATGTTTTAGTTGTGAGTGTGACTACAAAGGTAGAATAGTGATTTGTTATAATGTCATGCATATGTAAAAGGAGTGTACAAGTTTGACAGAGTGTATTTTTTTGTTGTTTTGCATCCAAAGGATGCCTGATGTTGAACTTTATTGGTGCACTGGCGTCGGGCAGAGGAGACTGCTGACGACAGAGACTTCAGTGAAATGTGAATGCCAACATAGTTCCTAAACTCTTTACCACCACAGGACCTATACAGGGTGGTATAGTGTATGAGTTGACATAAGAGCACTCATGAAAGGAAGGTGTTATTTCTTATCTTTCTCCGGACTTGTCGACTGAATTCACATTTGTGAAAGTGAAGATGTTATTTCTTATGTTTTCAGGAACTGTACAGTTTAATTCACTTGTGAAAGTGGAAGTGTTATTCTTTATGTTTCTAAGGACTAGTCATTCATTTCACTTGTGGAGGTGAAAGTGTTATTCTTGTTTCAAAGGACTCGTCACACAGTGAGATTTTTGAAACTGTTCTTTGTTTCAAAGGACTCGTCAGTGACATTTTTGGTTGCAGTGAAGAGAGCACTTTTCAGTCGAACTGAATTATGC
Source organism: Ixodes ricinus (assembly GCA_037355805.1). Taxonomy (NCBI): domain Eukaryota; kingdom Metazoa; phylum Arthropoda; class Arachnida; order Ixodida; family Ixodidae; genus Ixodes; species Ixodes ricinus. The sequence continues at coordinate 4,955 of JAZHYW010013635.1, read as the reverse complement.
TCGACATAGTACAAAGCGTAGCATTAATGATCATACCTTTAAAATGTATTTCTTTATTCTTATTTTCTCCGACCACTTCATAATTATTTTTGCTTGTAGTGAGTGGTCGGTCGTATTTCGTGTGCGTGTGATTTTCCATCTGGCTAGAAAAAGAGTAAGCTGTTCTTTTCGGTCTGGTACCAAATTATCTAACTGTAATTTCTTCTAAGGGGGAAAAGATGTAGTGTGCCATCAACAAGCTAGATGGCGCAAGCAGTCATGGTGTGTGGCGCTGCAACTAGATGGCGCCACTTGTCCGTGTTGATCCCCGCGGATCTGAATGTTTGTATTCTGGTCAGTGCCCGGTTACTCCCATAGACCCAATGGAGTCGATTTCTGGGTAAACTGGGCGCTCAGCAGCGCTTCCGTGGTCGGAGGCGCTCATTACTGCAATGAATCGGCGACTCATTGCTCTATCGATAGATTGCGAAACTAAAATAAGAAACAATAATCATGTTTATAAATTGGAGCGCTAACGTTTTAATTATGACATTTGACGCTGTCGAGCTAGCTTCAGCGGCTTCTTAGCCATATCCGAAGGCGAAGCCGCTCAAAATCCAACATGGCGCAGACCCTCCGCCGTGTTCAGCCGCTGCTCCCAGCCGCGGCAACCTCCGGACACAGAGAGCGAGTGTGGCGCCGTCAGGAACACGAATGGCGCCACCATAGGGATTCAGCCGCAGCCAGCGCTCACGTGGTCGGAGGCGCTCATTACTAAAAACTAAACAAAACAGCAATGAATCAAACTTCATTCAGCTCTAGTTATGACTGTATATTGTTTCGCTAAATACAAATTGCGTAGTCATAAAAATATGACGTTTTTTTTTTAAACTCTGTCAGTATCACTTTCTCGAAATTTTGCCTTTTCTGTTTTTTGCGTTTCTAAAACGAAACTGCTCCGTGTGCGCATCGCGCGCTTTCGCTCTGCGCGTTCTCCGATAGGTGGACCGCTGTGGAGGCGTCCGTGGGTCTGCTCGGTGCTTTCGAGCTTTCGCTGGCCTTCGGTGCGTCAAGCGTCGGCGCCTCGATCATCGCACTGTGCGAGCCTCGCACTTTCGGGCGAAGTCGTGAGTGCTCTTCGTGTCATTGAGCTACCTCATCCGTGCGCTTACGCATAGGTGGTGCCCAAGTAGCGCCGGGGACAAGAAGCACCGGTTCGTTCGGATCCCAACTGACGACGGTGAGTTTGAAAGTTTTCACCCCCCAGGTGAAACGTTTCCTAAGCTGATCTTCCAGCCACAAATTGCACCATTTGAGGGTTTCGTACTCTTTTGTGGTAATTGAATATATCGTTTCGTTTTTGGAAATTTACAAAATATCACCGTGATTTCATTTGCGATGCACAGATTTGGGCGAGCGTTCTTAGCACGGTTTTGTGGATGAAGACCGTCCTGCAAATATTTTATGCATCAGTAGACTGTTGGCGAAATATCACCTCTTCTACCTCTCGTCGATTTCGTACTTTTAACAGTGTAGATCCCAGTCAGGCAAATTGTGGTCAATATATAAATATTCTTCTCCCAGTTTTATAATATTTCAAGTTAATATCTTATAATATCTATCTGAACATTAAATGTATCTCGTGTAGATTCTTTTTAGCCTGCGACTAGTTTGCCACGTTTTGTTCTTTCGGTATTAAGCTGAATGAGTAATTTAACTTTGGAAGACGCACCAAAAAATCTCGAAAGATTTGCAAAGAGGGAAGAATGCAGACAGCAGAGCTTGATCGCGAGATGTGCTCTCCGTCCTTCTATGTGTAATTCTTTCGCCAGTTCTTACCTATGACGCCACTCCCTCAAAACAATTAAAACTCATTAGGCATTTTTCTCGTTTGCTGCACATAAAATAGCGACATTTACATTATGTTGTTGTTTTTTGTGTGTATCCATACAGGTACAAGGCATGAAAAATCACTCCAACTAACATCAGGGACAGGGAACACTCAAATAAACAAAAAGGTAGTGTCCGTGGTCATTTTTTTTTTTGTGAGTGCACTTGATTGTTGAGAATGGATAGAAGCAAGAGGATGATAACAAATACAAAAGGATATTAGGAACAGCCCTATGGAATGTTTCGTAGCCCTGTTTCTGTTCTGCAAGTGTATGTGTTGAGACGAGACAAACTAATGCGTTCTTACATTGTCCTGTGCAGATCTGAGAATATAGAAGACACACAGACAGCAAAAGTAAGAAGAACAATAGAAGTGGCTGGTTCACTCCATGGGCATTATAGGACCTCAGTGGCCACACAAGAGAACCTGGTTCAACTCATGGTTCAACTTGACGGCACAAGTGACAGGTATCTGAGTTCATCAAAAAGAGGCCAAAATGAAAATGCCCAACTGGTCTACAGGCAACAGGAACCACAGTATGCAGATATGTTTCCAAAAATTTTGGTTCAGGTCTGTAAGTGAGCAACTAATAAGTTTGCTAATTAACAATACATTGTGTTAACTTCTTATTCGCATGGACCAGTCAGAATGATACAAGCTTTCAATTGGGCATGAAATCTTTCGGCTGTGCTTCTTGAGCTCTTGAGAGACAATGCTGTCCACTGCATCAGCAGGTTGCTCCTTGCATGATGTTTATGAGCAAAATCATAGACTAGCAGAAGCCTGTGAGCATACACTTTGTTCAGACAAGTTGTTAGCTTGCTGGTAACCCAAAAACCTTTGAAATAGCTTTTTCTGTTTTTCTTTGGGGGTGGGTGGGGGGGGGGGGGGTTAAGTGAGTGAGGTGAGACCGGCTGCTTCAAGCAAGTGATACAGGAACTTTGGCAGCTAAATTCAAACTACTTGGAGAGTTTCACTCTTTGAGAACTCAAGTTTCGCTGGACGATGGCTGACCCACTCAGGATTTGCGTTATTGTCTTATTACACAGGTTGAACCAATTGATATTTTATCCTAATGTATGTTCGGTCGGTATTTGAGATTCCACAACCAATAGCCATTTAAATATATTTGTAGACATACCACACCGATAGGGCGGTTTGCATACAATTCTCCGGCAGGGCTGCATATTTACTTCACGCTGGGTTTGCTTCTGCGCAAACACATAAAATCAAGTTATAATTATTGTTGATGAGGGTAGAACGTTCGGCAAGTTGGTGATTCATAATGATTCCAAATTGCGCAACAAGACGACGGACACTAGGAAGAAGACACGAAAACGCTTCTTGCAACTGAACTTTCTTTCCACTGCAGCTCAGTGTGTAATGCAATATATACGAACAAGTTTGGAAATATAAACAGATACACGTAAAAAATCATCACAAAAAAGAAAAACTTCAGACAAGTTGTTGGCCTTTTAATTATTTTTTATGAGCGATTTTTACGATGATGTATCAGTATATCTTTCCTAAGCTGGTTTTGTGTTGTTCCAGTAATATATACCGAGCTGCAGCGAGATAATAAAGTTCCAGTTGTGAAGATAGCACGGTGTCTGTGTCTTCTTCTGTGTCCGTCGTCTTGTTGCGCACAATAATCGTCATAATTGTTGTGTTTTCATGCCACAAAAACAAAAATTCTTCGATTTTGCTATCACAATATGTTCTCTTTAATATGGACATCTTCAGTCCCCAAAACAATTCTCCACAATGTTAGTCATCCATAATCATGAATCAATGCCAAGATCACAAATAAGAAACAATGAAGGTGGTATATATGTTCTTCATTTTTGTCATCTGCAACTGTTAGGAAAAACTGCAAATTATTCAGGCTGGAAACCCCTGAAAATTTTAACCATTGTCAGTCACCATTGTCTCATCTGAGAGTGGTGAAGCTCTGGGTAAATTCTGTAACCGAAGAGCTTTACTAGTCTGTTTTGTCTCACTAATATTTTTCCTTTTGTTTTTCCCCCTTTTTGGCGCTTTATCTTTACAGAGACCACAATAAAAATATAAAAACATGTATTTACCCATTTCGTTCCCAACTCCGGGTTTTCATTTAACGTCAGACCCCGAAAATATGACCTATACAGTGGCGTGACAAAGCAGTCGACCATGTTAGCGAGACATGACTGTACGGTGTTTTTTCGATCGCTTGAAAACACATATTCTCGGGCCGTAGTTCCATTTGAGTTTACGAAACCTCGCGAAAAAGCGCTATGTCGCGTTCGCGCTAACACGCTGGCTAACGGTGTCGCACATTTTATCTTCACTGACAGCACCTCTTGCCTAGCGTAGATACTGCGCGCATTATTATATTTTTTCCGCATAGCAACGCTTGTTCAAAGTGACAGTGCAAATCGTCTTCCTTTGTCATGCAAATGACTGAATAAACGTGTCAACGAGTGCGAAAAATGATCATGATCATAATCATAATCATCTTTTGTTGCTCAGGAGAGCAGCACCTGAAAGGCAACAGCCCGTACCAAGGAGGCCCGCGGTGCGCGATCTAGTGATGGTGATTATGAGATGATGTAATATACAAGATGCATCTGTTTCGATTCCCTGGAAGCCGCCGACGACAAGTAACGGACTCTCAACTGCTGGACACAAGGTAGGGAAGCAGAACTTACAATTCTTTGCCATAACCATGAGGCGTGGCACGCGCGAGACCGTAAGAATTTCCAACCAAAACCTACCGCGGTACCGCCGGTACGCGCGTGAGAGGGCTTCTACTGCAGGGCACGGCGGAAGGTCTGCGCCATGTTGGATTTTGAACGGCTTCGCCTTCGCATAACGGCTAGGAAGCCGCTGGAGCCAGCTGAACTCGGCGGCGTCAAGTGTCATAATTAAAACGTTAGCGTTCCATTTTCTTATCGACTTATGATAAGTGTTTCTTATTTTAGTTTCGCAATCTATCGATAGAGCAATGGGTCGCCGATTCGTTGCAGTAATGAGCGCCTCTCACGACCACGGAAGCGCTGCTGAGCCCAGTTTACCCGGAAATCTGACCCCATTGGGTCTATAGGCA